>VIAB01007832.1:18409-32365 GCA_009801035.1 Oophaga pumilio
AATGAGAAATCGCTGGTCAACTTTCAACCTTTATAACTTCCTAAAAAAAAAATTTTGTTTCCAAAGTTGTGCTGATGTAGACATGTGGGAAATGTTATTTATTAACTATTTTGTGTCACAGAACTCTCTGGTTTAATAGAATAAAAATTTGAAAATTGCGAAATTTTCTAAATTTTTGCCAAATTTCCATTTTTTTCACAAATAAACGCAAAAGTTATCGACCTAAATTTACCACTAACATGAAGCCCAATATGTCACGAAAAAACAATCTCAGAATCGCTAGGATCCGTTGAAGCGTTCCTGAGTTATTACCTCATAAAGGGACACTGGTCAGAATTGCAAAAAATGGCAAGGTCTTTAAGGTCAAAATAGGCTGGGTCATGAAGGGGTTAAGAAGATATCATATATAACATGCATGGTTGTCTGTGATTTCAACCAGTCCTTCCTCAAAGATCTGTAGCCATTTGGCTGGTCTCAGAATAGGAAAAATCATTTTCGAAAATGTAGATGAGTGTATCAGATGGCCTAAGTCATCATAAGACATGAGCGAACCCGAACTGTAAAGTTCCGGGTTCGTACCGAACATCTAGTGCCCGATGCTGAACTCCGAACAAGGACTTCTTCTGGAAGTCCGTTTAACAGTTCAGGGGGAGAGAGAGATTTTTCAGCTCCAAAGTTCGGGTCCTCATTGATTTGAATGGGGTTCGGGTTCAGGTTTAAGTACAATTCTGGTACTAGAACCGAACTTTGGACTGCAGTTTGGTTGGGTATCGGAACCTGAACTTTCACGGGTCCACTCATCCCTAGTTATCTTTGCAGTGCTTTCTTCAAGACCCATTAACTTCAAGAAAACTGTTTTCTAGTCCTCCCTTGTAGTATTGGAAGGAAATTTGATTGCCATTTAATTTCTAGAGTTTTGACCAAAGCAATTCACAGGACCCTGATCCAGCAGCCATGTCTCTACTTCTTGGCAGCCAGACCGGAAGACTAACTTCATATTAACTGCTGGCTTCCTGAGTGTATCTTCTGATTAGTTGACCCCATGTGACATCATGATTATGTCATGACGAGATGATGTCATCAGGCCTGTTAACCCAGGATGCTGATTGGAAGTTCGCAGTTCTCTCATTCGACTGCCATTGAATACTGACGTCACAAGACCAGGGTCCTGTGAATAGTTTAACTCAACTCCATTTATTTCTCATGTTATTCCCAGTTTTTCAGATTCTTTTATGATCCTACCACAAATTTAGTTATGCTGTTTTTGACATGGTAGGATTAGGTGGGCACTAAGGGGAGCCAAAGCGGGGGTTCAATAGCAATATATAGAAGTTTGTTGTTTTAAATGATTTAACTTAAAATTAGTAAGGTAATATTAATTCATTGAAGAACCGCTAAAGTGTAATAATGACTCATTAATGATGGAGTCCCTTCTGTGTCATTTTTTGAGAATTTTTAGAAAATTTCAAAGAGTTGACCAATTATGTAAAGACACAAGTGTTTTTATTGGGGGGGGGTTGGGCATTGGGAGGGTCGCAGCTACAGATGAGGGGACTGATTTGCAGAGGATTTAATTCCAGTCGAATTTCCTGAATTTTGTGATTTCACGCAAATTTGAACACATTGACATTTGATTCACGGTTCGCACCCCAAAAATCTTGCCCGGCACTATTTTCCAAACTGCTAAAGTATCGGGCAGCGGGCTAACTTAATTTTGTGTTACTGTGCAGGCTTCCCATAATGCCCTGCAGCTGTGACATCTAGTGGATTATATAGCGGTTTATCACACCTTGTACAGTAGTGGTCTGTACCTGGGCCATCACAGATCAGCAGCTCCCTGTGGAGCATAGTTTGTACCATAGAGTTGTTTTCCATCTCGGCAGTCACTGGGTAAGTCTCTCTCTTCTGTATAGGCTACAGGAGAGAGCGGCGTAACCAATGACACTTGTAATTGAAAATGACTCTGCCGTACAAACTCTGCTTCACTGAGTCCTGTCTCTCACCTGTAGAGTGTAAGCTCTTATGGTCAGTGGGGTCCTCTCTCTCTCGTCTGTAGAGGGTAATCTCTTATGGTCAGTGGGGTCCTCTCTCACTCGTCTGTAGAGTGTAAGCTCTTCTGGTCAGTGGGGTCCTCGCTCTCTCGTCTGTAGAGTGTAAGCTCTTATGGTCAGCGGGTCCTCTCTCTCCCACTCGTCTGTAGAGTGTAGGCTGTTATGGTCAGCGGGTCCTCTCTCTCCCACTCGTCTGTAGAGTGTAGGCTGTTATGGTCAGCGGGTCCTCTCTCTCCCACTCATCTGTAGAGTGTAGGCTGTTATGGTCAGCGGGTCTTCTCTCTCCCACTCTTCTGTAGAGTGTAGGCTGTTATGGTTAGCGGGTCCTCTACCTCATCTTCCCCACGTGAATCTTATGACTAATGTGCTTTTCATTGTTGAGATTTGAAAACTTTGATTTTCTGCAAATCAAATTTTTCGGGAAAATTTGGCCAAATCCAATTTCAAAGTATTCGCTCATTCTAGTCCCAGTAACTTCTGACAAGAAACTTGTCCAATGAAATCTCATGTAGGATTGTGGCTAAATTGTCCGGTGTGTGGTCAGCCATAGACTGCTTCTATGAGAAGGGTGACAGATATGGGAAATATGATGGATGCCCCTGAGACATCAAGAATCTTAAAGTCTTCATCGCTACTATAATCTGTCTTTGTCCTATCTGTTACTCTAATATAAAATCCCGTTGTAGCTTTATGCTGATTTAGAATACAAAAAAAAGACATGTCCTGTCAGTCACAAAATGTCCAGATATCCAAATACTTTGCAAATTTGTGTGTAACCCTTGACAAGCCTGTCTATCACTTTTCAGATTCGGTGACTTGAACAGAAGATTGTGTGTCACAAAGTGAAATATATGGTTAGTTTCTACAAATCAGTCCCTGTCAAATAGATGACCTTTTGGTCTCTGGGAAAGATTACTTGAAGGCCCCTGTAGTCAGTGAGGGCATGTTTTAATCATCTGTCTGGGGACACCTATCTGAGCTGCAGGGCTGATCTGAGGTCAATCCTAATTAGCTGTCCACTGCCAAAAGTCATAAACACTTAGATTAGGATTCATTCAGTCAGAGATGCATTTTTTTACTTTGTTTAGAAGCAAAAAAAAAATTTTAGAAATCTGTGAAGACGGGAAGGACGAAAGAAGATTGTGATATATTCTTGAGAGCAACAAGTTTGTGTGCGAGGCTGACAGCTGTTACCCGACTGCACATGGGCCTACCGGCAAAATGCATCAATTTGTTTGATATCTGGGTGTTTCCTCCTCTGTTTTGATAATTGTGGAGATGGTGTCTGCATTAATCGTCTCTCTGCTGTACCTCAGGCAAAAACTGAATGCACCGAGAAGCAGACATTCAGCTGGGAGACACGACACTAAGGAAGAAAAGATGTCAAAATAACATGCTCTAAAAGGACTTAGCTTCTTCTAGTCTTGTCAAAAGTCTGACATGTAGTCAACGTAATGGGGAAAAAAAATTGTGTGGCTCATTCTCCTTCAGAAAAAGATATTTTTTTTGTTATTATTTCCAGCCCTTTGCTATTTTCGTTGCCAGCATTATAGAAAGATGGTTCAGCTGTGAGTACAGCGAGTCAAAAATATGTAAGGGTACATATGCCATGAAGTGTCTGATCTTCAGGTTCCTTGCCCAGTCCTACCTCGTAAGTCAGGCGGAGAACGAATGAGGAGTTGGCCGCCCATGCTTGGCTCTCTTACTTTACCTATTTTCAGGACTCCCATAGAAGTAAATGGGAAGAGCCACACATATGCACAGCTACCTCTCTATTCTGCACCTGGATGTGGCGGCTGGTGTTTTCCATCTAAGATTACATTTCTCACATTGTTAAATCTGGCAAAAAAAAACACAATTCTCCAATTGGAGTATTTTTTTTTAAAGATATTGCTGTTCCATACTTGGTAAGGCTCCTTCCCAGAATATCCACCTAATGTGTCCACTGCTGGTGAGAAGAAGCCACTTTTATTCCACTGAATATTAGCTGTCACTCTGGCATCCGTGTACAAGAGGATCTGAACAGTGGGACTAAGTTTTCTGGTGTACATTTCTGGTGTAAGAAACACCTCCACTTGGATCTGCTTAGCCAATCCAAACTGGATTGCCAGTGTTAGTCTTGTACTGCCTGGTGAGGAGTGGAGGAGTCGATTGTTGGTAGAGGTGTTTGGAGTATTTATCTTTGACTGTTGCTAGGTGTTTTGGTTGTGTGAAATCCCTCATCTCCTATTTAGTTTCCCTACCTTTTTTGCCCGATGTTCCCCTCTGTGGTATGTGAGTGTATAATTGGTATATTCATTTATCCCTGTATGTTTCCATGTTTGTCAGGTTTGTGTACATGATGAAAGAAGGATTCCAGCTCCAAGGAGTAAAATCGATTTCTTTTATTCAGTTTCAATAGTAAAAATACAAGATGTCATGCATCAAGTTAATACCGGATACACCGGTGAGAAAAAGTGCCTGGCTGAAACTGTACGCATTTCAAACACACACGTGTTCTTAGACTCCGTAAAACTTTTTCTCACCGGTATATCTGGTATTAACATAATGCATGACCTCTTGTATTTTTACTATTGAAACTGAATAAAACAAATCGATTTTACTCCTTGGAGCTGGATTCCTTCTTTCTTCAAGCACATCTCAAGGTGTCCGGCAGAGACATGAATCCTTGCTCAAGGTCCATTGAATCCACCACAGTTTCCTTGGAAGGGGCCAGCTGAATTAATTTTGTATATTTAGGTTTGTGTATATACATACACTATTCCTCCCCACTTCCCTGGGACGGGGACAGATAAACAGCTGATTCAGGAGTTCAGCAAGGTACATTGCCCCAGCATCTTCACCATCAGAAGTAATCTGGGGAGCAGGGTTAGCTAGGGCACCCCTAGCGTTGGGGACAGGGAAGGAGCCCCAGGTAATCTGACAACAGTAATGCAACAGTAACACTGAACTATGCTATTTTTTGATCCATCATAGATCTTATTACTTCTCCGACTTGGCAACTGCAACAGCTCTGTCTAGAGATGGCAGATCTTCGCTTTGTTGTTTTGCAGCACCCAAACATGTCTGTTATGGGGACTGCTGTTCCCAAACAACCCCTGGTGGAGACCAAGGTCTCTGACTGACACGTTCTCTGGGGGGCGAGACAAGTTTGCTGCTTTCAGGGAAGCCTGTAAACTTTAAGTTGCATTCTCACTCCTCTGGAACTGAGGAGCAACAGGTGGGGTTAATAATAATTTTGCTCCTTCAGCGTGACCCTCAAGCCTGGTCATTTTCTCTTTCGGCCCACTCTGTTGCTACGGACAGTTGAGGAATTTTTTCAGGCGCTGGGTCACATATATGATGTCCCTGATCGCGTCTTCCTGACGTAATCTACACTACGTCAGCTTCGGCAGGGAGAACGACCGATGGAGGAGTATTGCTCTGAGTTTCGGAGGTGGTCCACCGATATTAAGTGGAATGACCCCGTACCCCATAGCCAGTTCTATCAAGGGTTATCAGTAAGGGTAAAGAATGCCTTTTGCCCTGCATGAGACTCCAATCTTTCTGGAGGTGACCATGTCTTTGGCAATCCATGTGGACTGCCGTCTTAGTTAGAGACATACAGAGACACTTCCTACGGGGGAACTGGAGTCATGATTCGGTCTTGGCCGGACACCCTGGTAGTAAAGCCACCACAGATCTCCTTACCAGGTGTTTTTGGTGGTCTGGGGTGCATCAGGATGTTCAGGAGTATGTAGCTGTCTGTAGTGTGTGCACGTTCTAAGACCCTTCATACTTCCCAGTCTGGGTCTCTTCAACCATTGGCGATTCAAAGTAGACTCATTTATTAGTACATTTCATTACTGATTTACTCTTATCTGCAGGTAATACAGTTATTTTGGTGGTAGTTGACAGGTTCAGCAAGATGTCACATTTCATGGCACTATCTACCCTTACCAATGCCAAGACCTTGGCCCAAACTTTCATCAAAGAAATTGTGAGATTACATGGGATTACTACTGATATTGTTTATGACCGGGGGTGCAATTTAATTCCAAATTTTGGAAAGTGTTTTGCACTTGGTTGGGCATCCATCTGTCTTTTTCCTTAGCTTTTCATCCACAGACTAATAGGCAAACTGAACGCATTAACCAGAATCTTGACGTTCTTCGGGGCCTACAGCTTTCATCCTCAGTTCAGCTCTTTTGATAGGAATCGTTCCTCAGGAATACCTGACGAGGCATCATTGTCATCATTTATTACGTCTATGTGGCAAGGGGTTCTCAATAATTTGAAGATGGAATCTAAATATAAGAGTGTGGCTGAACGAAGGTGCTTGGTGGGTCCAGACCTGTGTGTTGGTGATTTGATGTGGTTGTCTTCAAGAAACATTAAGTTAGAGTTCTGTTCTTTGAAACTGTGTCGCAGGTTCATTGGTAAGATTGTGGCTGTCGTCAATCTTGTAGCATTCCGCCTTGCTTTGACACCTACTTTTAGGATTCATAATGTGTTTCACCGGTCTTTGCTCAAAAAAATATGTTGCATCCTCTGAACCATCTCTGGTCATTGTTGATGTGAATTTAGAGTTTCAAATAGCTAAGATCGTGGATTCTCATTTGGTTTGTTGGTCTCTTCAGTATCTGGTACACTGGAAGGGTTAAAGGTCCTGAAGAGAGGATGTGGGAACCAGCATCTGATATTTATGTGGTCAGGTTTATATGGTCCTTTCACTTGGCACACCCTGATAAACCTGGCCCTGAGGTTCCGGAGGTCCCTCGTAGAAGGGTGGGTACTGTCACGGGTTTATCGCAACAGAGAGGAGCCAGAAGACTGTAGCGTCTTCATATTAAATGGTGCAGGTTGTTTCTGTTAGCGGTGCAAGGGTTAATCTGTTCAGCTTGGAGTTCCTGTAGCTTCCCAGCTTAGATGATCTCAGCTGTTCAGTATTAGCCACTTCCCTCTCCTATATATACTTACCTCTGGCAATCTGGAGAGGAGCGGAGGAGTTGGTACAGGTAATTTGAAGTGTTTATCTTCGACTGTTGCTAGATGTTTCGGCTGTGTGCAATCCCTCATCCTTTCCTATTTAGTTTCCCTACCTTTTATACCCGGTGTTGTTCCCTTCTGTTGTCTGTGGGTGCATATATTTGTATGACTCAGGAAAGATGTATATCTTTGTACCGTGTTAGCCAGTAGATAGAAAGATATTCAGAATTGAGACCACTGAGGACTCTCAATTCTGAATATTTTTCTATTTGTATGACTGGCATATTCATTTATCCCTGTACGTCCTTCCTTGTTTTCTGGATTGTGTATATACATACACTATTCCTCCATACTTCCCTGGGTGTGGGAAGTGGACACATATAGGGCTGATTCAGGAGTACAGCAAGGTACGATGCCCTAGCTTTTCACCATCAGAATTTGGGGAGCAGGAAGCTAGGGCGCCCCTGGCCCCAGGTAATCTGACAACAGAAACGCGACAGTTGGCCATAAACTGGAAGAGTACCTCGCAGGACCAAAGCTTGTACCTGAAAACAGGTACACCCTTGACATTAAGTAAATCAGACGCACTAATAATTTTAGCAGATTTCACTACATTTTTTCTAGGCTAGAAAACTCCTTATTGAATATGATAAAAGCTTTGCATTGAAACTTTCTTCCTTAAATGTATTTCTCAAACTTTTTGTGCAACTTTTAAACATTGGAATAAATAACATTAATCCTCGCTCTGTCGCCAGGGGCCTTTACATCACAAATATTATAAAAACCATTAGCGCTCAGAATAATATAGGAAAATGAAGCTCCAAGACACGTCTTAATCCCTACTATCTTTAATGAGCCCAGCAAGTGTAATTGTAATTGTTTGTTTTTTTAAATACATATCGGCTATGGCTTTTTTCCGTTGGGTTTCTAAACAAAAATTGGAAGAATTAACTGCAATGTTTGCAACTTATGTCCCCGGGAGTTGATGAAGAAAACATTCTTCTTTTTAATTGTTCTCTTTTTCTTTTTTTTTACCTTGAGATCTTTGGAGTCTCCGGTCTTGCATCCTTCACCTTCTCGAAATGTAAAGCAATTTCGAAAGAAAGACTTTTTTTTTTTAAGTAAGATGAATGAGATTTGTAGGCTTAGTAGAAATGGTGTGCGGCAGAATAATTTCACTCCGGCTCGTCTTGACCTGAAACGTCTTTCATGACATTTTAATTCATTAAATCCTTATTTTATTGTAAACACACAGTACGCCGAAAACACATTTTAGCACGGATAAAATAGAAAGATATAATTAATCACATGGCGGTGTCTGTACAGTTGTAAAGTTACAATCATTCTCGCCGAGATATGCCTTGAAGGCATTTTTTAGTAATTTCTTCAAGAAGCTTGTGGTCCACCCACCACCTTCCCACGCTCCTTCATAAATCGTGTCTCTCCCTTTCAACATGTGGAATCCACCACATAAGAATCCGAATTAGAAGAGAAAAATCTAATTTATAATATGAATACGAGAAGCCACATATGCTTTCTTCTTTGGCCTGCAGCTAGACAGACATTCACATCCATTAGGGACGGATACACATGAGATTGCAGCCTAGTGTGACCCAAATTCTTAAAATCCCTTCCCAGTTCTCAGGGAGTAAAGTAAAACTTAAAAAAAAAAAATTCCCAGCTTAATTACCTAATAAATCTTTGTAGTGCTCAGAGCTCAATTTTTCTAATAAACATACAAATTACTGGCATCAACCAAGAATTAAAGGGATCCTTCTACTGCTTCCGCCACCATTTGTGCCCTGGAAAGATTTCTATTAGGCAGTCGCCAGCTGCATACCTTACTGCACTGTATGCCAATGAAGGCTGAAACAGATCCGGACAGTTTTATTGTCGTGGCCATCTTAGGTTAAACTCATTCCTTTCTTGTTGAATGACATATCATCCAAAAGGTGGCAAGAAATATGGTAACTTGCTTGGTAAAGCTGGAAACGAGCAAGTGTTTGGCTATGTATGAGCTGCGGAGTCGGTCTTGATATGTGCATGCGCTTGCCTCGTTGGTCCAGGAGTAGACGTCAGGCCGGGCGTATGTCCTTGTGTCAGCAGAGCGATCAGCTTTAGGTCTCATTCAGATATCCGTTTTTTCTTGCACAAGTGCGTTCTGTGTTTTTGATGAATAGCGCTTATCTATGAAAGTCAGAAACTGTTCACATGTCTGAGATTTTTTTTTTGCAACCTGGGCAGACGTGTCCGATATCGATCAAAATCCGCCAGGCAAGTCTATGGGTTCATGAAAAAAATCGAACAACACTGCGATACCAATTTTCACGGACTGCTAGACTGGAGAACATGGAGAAACCTTTTTTTTTTATCGTGCTTTTTCATCTGAGAAAAGCTGATGACTCTCTGACCAAACTCTGATGGTAAAACTCGACACAATGACCAAACTGCTAAAAAAAAAAAAAATCACAGATGAAACTCAAACCAATTTTCTCATCTCTGATGTCTGAATAAGGCCTAAGTCACCAGATGACCCAGAAGTGAGCTCAGATCAGGACAAAAACTGATTTCTTATCCTAAAAAGAGTACAATGCAAGAAAGTGAATGTATGCAGACTTTGTGTGTTGTTGTAGCTGTCAACCATGTGAATCAATGGACGTGAGACAATTTTTTGCTAAGAATTACCAGAATACTTCAAGGTTTTTGGAGCTACATGTGACTAATAGATGTGATCACTATTGATCATATGGGATTTTGGGAATGACTTTTAAGTGAAAAGCTCCCCTTTTTTTGGCTGCCTTCATTGCATAAGTTAGTAAGCGCCTGTTCTATGTTTGATCTGTTCATCTGTATTCATAAACTAGAATGTCATATGTCTAAAGAAGTTACTAGGTAGCACACAGGCCGGTTGGTATTTCCACCAGTAGGGGCCAGGTAACATGGCCACAATGGGTCCCGTGTTAATATCGAAGTTGGAACATAGATTGAAACTTATTCAACTCAAAAGATGTAGAGCAAAGCGTTTCATGGCGGAAGCATCACTTTCCGTCTCCTATAGAGTATACTGGACAGAAAGCTTGAGCTTTCCTTGGCTTCTCATCCACTTATTGACTGACTTATGTTCTAAAGAGGAACAGCCATTTCCCAAATAAGTCTGGGGTCCCAAAGTAAGAATGTCATTTTTCAGGTATTTCCTGCAGATAATCATTGTATTTTGTTCAATTACCCGTCTAAGGATGTGTCTGTAGGGATATCAGCACCCTGGACAGCTCCACCACTACTGATACTGCTACGGGGAAGCACATCGATGTAGATGGAGTATATACTCTCACTAATATATTTATTCCAACACTTTCTAGCCTCCAATATTTTAACTTTTCTAATAGGTATCATCCCAAAAGTACAATGCAAACAAAAGCATCTACGGAGGCAGGGAAATCATGGGTTAAATAAAGGTTTTCTTAAACTATGTAAATCTCCTAAGACGCCGCACGTCAACCTGTTCAGATTATTTGTGTGTGCTGGGAAAGCATGGGAGAATTAAACACTAGTGAATGTTGTGACAGTTTCTGGGATAACGCTCAAGATACTTTGATTATTGGGGACTTTGCGTCTCATAAAAACAGCTCCTTTTTTTTTGTCCTGCACAGACTATTAAACCGAACATGAAAAATGGTGTATATATAGATATAGCGATGTGACGGTACCGTGAATACAGCAAGAAAGCAGAGTATATAGTATGATGAGCTCTGAAGCCAATGGCTTGTATTGTAGGTAGAGATGAGGGGATCAAGCAAAATTCATATTTGCCTGTTCATGCAGATTTTCCCGAAAAATTCATTTTGCGGTGAAATTATTCTCTGCAAATTTTCTGTCCCTTTATTTTAATCTGGGGTGTCTACAGAATCCAGACTATGATGAAAGACGTAAAAAAAAAGCTCCTCTGGCCCCTCTGCTCCCCATCGTTACCCGCCTGGTCCTCACTTCACCTCACTGTTCACTTATCTGGCCCCTCCACTCCCCATCATCACCCGCCAGGCCCTCACCACATTGTCAGATCGCAGTTGCATGCAGTGAGATCCCCGGTCTCTCATTCTGGGCGGCAAGAACTTCTGGCCTTGATTGAGCCCAAGGTTCTGCACATGCAAGGCCATGACGCACGCTTTCACTCGCTTGCATAAAACGCTCTAGTGACTCATAAAAGTCAGAAGTCCGAGACCAGCGTGAGAGATCCAAGAATTTCAGCGTGAGCGGTGGCGATCTGAGAATGTGGTGAAGACCGGTTAGGTAACTGTGTACAGCGGATGGATCAGAAGAGGTGAGCAAGTAAGGTGAGTATATACATATATATTTTACATTTTTATGACCTTTTGCGGTTCGGAAACATTGAATCCAGTTCCCACTACTTTACTGAATTCATACAGATGCGAATTACAAAAAAATCCAGATTTTGACACATGGATTTTTGTACATTTCAAGTAGAATTAAATTTTACTGAAGTTTATTCGCGCCTCTCTATCTGCTATTATGAGAAAAGATTCCTTTTATATTCTGTGCGTCTCACTGCTGATTACAATGAGAACTTTTATGTTTTACTTCATCTGGTTTCATGTGACTTGTTTAAAGATCTTCGCCCCCATTTACTTTTCATTTTTCAGACCTGACTGTTTGATGGTACAATGTTTTTGTTCTCTTTACCAGTGGTAGATGATGGAGACCTAATTGTCCCATTTGCCAGTCCACCGTTATTGTTCATGTTGCATCAGCTCCTTGTAGAACTATGGGTGTCATTGGCACTTTTCAGCTCCGAGTTTCCAGCTTTATGCAGATACTAAATAATGAGGAGCAACAATGGGAGACCAATTAAGTTCTTTGCAGATTGTAATGCCAGAGTCTTAGAGAAAAGGAACATTGGTGTCGTAGCTCAGTGTTCTTTACTTAGATCTTAGAAATCTCTTGTTCTGGTGTCAGTGACAACTCGTAAGGGGGAAAAAAAAAACGTTTTTAATGACACTACAAAGTAACATTTCTCCATTGTGTCCTTGCTTTTGTGCTCTCTTTCGGCTGCAGTGACGGTCCACTCCAGCCTTTCCCTTTTCATGAGCAAATTTATCCATATTCTACAGAAATTGTTTTTGCTTTAATGTTTCCAAAACTCCCACAAATTCTGCGGTTTCCTCTGTCCTATCTTCAGATTTAATGCCTATTAATCTTTTGGCTGCGGTCTACGTCACACTCACCATTTCGGTCTGTTTTAGCCTTCTGGGTTGCCTTATAGGACACAAATACAAACCGTTCTCAAGTACAAAATCGTAGCACAATAAATCAAGCGTGTTCATAGAAATGCATTGCTAATGTATTCCTCATAGCCCATGACTCGTAGGAGCTCTTAATCTCCTGCTCAAGAGCACACACTGGCCGATATCAAAGAAGGCCTATTGTTTTTGGAGTGAAAAACTAACCCCATTGGTCAAAAGAGCACGTAAATTTTCCATCGTATCCGGAGTGATCTTGGAAAATCTTACTTATTACAGACCTCATACATATTAGATTAATGTTGGCTTAACTTGAAGATATCAACTGGTTTGGACGATGGGTCACAGGCCAATTAATTGTCTGGAAAGATGTCAATTACACATGCCTGATTTCCTGAGAGAAACCACTGGCCGACGTGTCAGTCAGCGGCTTTCTAATAGAGAACACAAACACTCGGCCGAACGAGTGCTCCTGTGCATGGGAGAGTCGGTTGAGATTGCTGGCGACCAAATGCTGCCATCTAAGATGTATGGCCTGCTTTAGACCTAAAAAGGCTGAGAGATCAAAACCAATGTTCATGGACGATAGCTGGTTACCTTTAACCCACAGATACTGGGTATCTCACAACCTAAAACCTTGGTTACAGTACTTGGGTTTCTCCGAAAATTGAGATTGGAGGGTTCTCATGGTCTTCTTGTTTGGACCTCCACAGTACTTAGTGTCTGGTTGCTGTCAAACATTCGCTGATGTCCATTAATCTCATTCACCAGAAAAACTAAGAGTCTACTAATCACTTTTTCTATTAACAGTAGATGTGCAGGTTGTTCATGTTAGACCATATTCTTATTGAGTTGTCCCACTATGGATCAGGGGTGTTTTCCTTTCTGAAATACCATAGCACATGTACCCATTGTACTTTTTCCACCCATTTTGTCAATGTTCTAATATTGAATACGGTGAATAGTCCACAAATAAACAACCTCTTAAATGTATGTATGAGAGTAAATTCTATTTTTCTATTTCACTAAATACAGTTTTTACAGAATGGCAAAAAATATGTTAGGCCACAGGCTGGAGGGGACCATCACATATTATATTTGTTATTATTGAGCCCTATAAAACCTATGTTACCCATAATTTTCCAGTTAACCTGACTTAAGGTTGTTTGAGGTTTTTCACGTAGACAAGAGTATTTTTGGCACCTAATGAGCTCTTTAATTCTGGCATTCACCCACGAAATTAAACAAAGACCGTCTGAAAAGAAAATCTCAAAGCACAAATGAAGGTATAATTTCCTCCCAACTGCTTTGTCCTTTAATCATCAAATGGAGACGCGTCTCGATGCGACGGAATAGCGGACTCGAGCTTGATGAGTTAATTTTTTTTTAATTCAAAGTCAATTATATAGGATTAAAGGCATTAAATAGACAATAAACTTTGTGATTACCAGTTTACTGACCTCTAATTGAGAAGAATCATCTTTTCCTAGGATTATAATTGTGTTAAATTTGCCCCTTCCCTATAAATTTGTACATTAACCTACGTGACGGGGGAGAAGTGTTACTGAATGATTATCACATTTTGGCCATGTACAGTGTAAAGCCTGGTTTCATATAAGGTGGACCGGCAGAAGGAAACTGGTGAAATGCAACGCTCAGTGCTATGTACAGTGATGGCCAAA
>VIAB01007832.1:51494-66400 GCA_009801035.1 Oophaga pumilio
GTGACGCAGGAAATACAGATAGGACACGGATTGTGCATGGAGACAGCCGGAACTGCCGGGAGAACAGAAGGAGAGGATATGGAAAGAATGGAGTCTGCCCGGAAAGCAGGGAAAGTGCAGGATATTCGGCTCTGTGTGAATTGTGCTGCCAAAGCGATGAATGCCCATGTTATCAGTAAAGTTGAACTGTTTGAAAAGGACTGTGAATCTGCAGTGTTTTGTGGAACCTGGAAACCAGAAGCTGGAGTGACAGAGATCGAGGGGACTTCAGCAACTGAAGTGAGTACTCTGCTGCACACATCACACACACAACAGAATGGACTGTGTATTTCATCTGTGGGGCGCCAGGGTATGGGAACACTACAGCTCATTGCCACGACTACCACCCTGGACACCTTACATAAATGGCCACTTTCATTCACCACAGATCAGCTCCTATTCACTTGTTCCATCTCCGAACACTGTTTACATCCGGTTGCCACTAGCTGTTCAGTTGGGGTGAAAGGTGTTAGACCGCCACCGATTCGATATTGACATAGGTCATCAATAGAGCAGCGAACCCCTTCAGAATTCTGCTTCAGTTGGAGTGAGTCAGATCCCCACTGATGTAATATTGATGACCTATCAATATTTATTCCCAAGGGCAGTTTTGATTTCCTTTCCAAATTTTGATCTTCCAAAAATATCTCATACCCCCATAGACAGGAGGAAACTACAGCTCCAAATTCATGATGGTGGTGGCATACACATTCAACCACAAAGATAACCTCTATTCTACCATGACCACCATGATTCTATTTGCCACATACATCAGGTTTTTTTTTTCTTATTGCCCTTTCCTTTCTCGTTTTGGATCATTTTCGAGTTGGGGACCTCAATTTGTTCTTCAATAAAATACATACGGACGGGATCAGAGATGGTTAGAATTCGGTTACCAAGGAGATAAAGAAGCAGGACCTAACACATTTTGTGGCCCATCAGTATTTGGTCTTTGTGTTGCTATGGCAACATATGAAAAATCTACCAAAACGGTTTGTCCAGTGCACTAGAAGCCAAATGAGGTCACAGCATTTAATTCATGGGAAGAATGGATTTGGCTTTCTGTACATTACTGTGTCAGAATACACTCCGGAGATGCACAGTATTGACTTTAAGGAAACCCGTATTATATGATGAGATTTGGAGACAAATCTTGTATCTGACCGCTAGATTCTACCTTCTCAATTGAGAGGGTTCTTGGAGACATTAAAGGGGTTGACCAGGCTTGGGCCTACAGATTGCCGAATTGCGACAGTGTGTCAACTCAATATCAAAGTCCTAGAGAGCTCCATTAAGGTGAATCTGTCACCAGGTTTCACAATACAAACTGCATTAATTTTTAAATAAATACATTTTCTTAGACCTGATAAGGCTGGTGTACTGACTGAACAATCCATGTGAGAACGGCTGTATGAATCCTGATATTAAAATGAGGTTATGAATTCAGGTAAGCTGTGAAAAAGCTCAAAAGTCCAAGTGTATTTAGTCTCTGTCCACCCAGCCTCACTGATGCAGCTTGTACTGAGCAGTGTGAGATCTCAGCAGGGAGGAAGAACACTGAGGAGCCAATCAATCAGGCTAGATGGGCAGAAATTGAGATAAAATTTCATAAAGGACTATACAGCCACTCTGAGCTGGATTTCCAAAGGTAAGGACATCAACCTCATTGGGCCTACAAAATCTATGTGATAATGCATACATGTTGCATTGTGAAATGTGTTGACAGATCCGCTATAACTAAAAGAATACAGTCTCCAGCTATTTACGTATTGAAAGTACAAGATACAGCTGGTTCTATGGAAAAAAACATTACAAGATAATTAATAAAAGTTTACATAGAGTGCCCAAAAAATATTAACTATCTTGGGGTTTCACGTATGTCACTTTCTATCTATCTGAAAAGCGTTATTATACACAAGTGACGCAATGTTATTACAGTATACTAAATTACCTCTTCTCCAGAACAAGGACAAATGTCTTTTCACTGCCCATAATGGAGATAGTTGCCCTATAAGTCAAGGTTCAACTTGTTAACAAGACTTGCATTGACGTAAGGCCCTCATACTCAGTTGATGGCTGTCGACAGCCATCTTGGCCGACTATCCCATACACAAGAGCGCTCCTATGTTCTTTATGAGAAACTGCCAACGTACGTCTCTAAAAGCGGCTTATCTCTGGGAGAACAAAGCTATGGACAGTCTGAAATCAAACATGCTGATCAACATCTCCGACAATCACTTGGCCGCTGCCCCCATAAACATTACAGGGTCAGACAACTGACATTGTCTAATGTGTATGGATAGGCTTTAGAATAATAGTGTACCTTTGAGAGGAGAGATAATTTGCATAGCCTTTTCCCCAAGGAGAAAGACTACTTACTCCAGTTGGTGCTGGAGAAACCTTGCAACACTAGCTTATCAATCCTATTACATGATTTAAAACGTTTTCTGGGATTATACTGCATATTGATGACCTATCGATGCATGATTGATTGGGGGTACAAACACTGGAATTGTCATGATCACAAGGAAGATGGTGCTATAGCCCCTCCATTGATTATTCTGGCTGAGCGGTAGTACCATTCAAAGTGATAAGTACAGGAGAGCCAATGTGTCTGAGGAAATAATGGACTACTGCACTTCAGAGGGCCTTATCCCCTGTTGATCTACAGGGTTCCCAAGGATCAAACATACTCTTATAAGACATCAATGATCCAGTAGTGTACTCTTCTAAGCAGATAGTAGTACAAAGGGTCCTGAGGAGATGCGCTCCATCCTCCGATATAGGATGTCTATATGCGGTAGTAATATCATACAAACATAGAATGTTAGAGTTGGAAGGGACCTCCAGGGTCATCGTGCCCAACCCCCTGCTCAATGCAGGATGCACTAAACCATCTCAGACAGATGTCTGTCCAGTCTCTGAAGACTTCCATTGAAGGAGAACTCGCCACCTCTCGTGGCAGCCTGTTCCACTCATTGATCGTCCTCACTGTCAAACATTTTTTTCTAATATCTAATCTGTATCTTCTCCCTTTCAGTTTCATTCCAATCCTTCTCATGTTTCCATGTGCAGATGAGAATAATGATGATCCCTCTACACTGTGACAGCCCTTCAGATAGTTGTAGACCACTAATAAGTCTTCTCTTAACCTTCTTTTTAGTAAGCTAAACATTCCCAGATCCTTTAACCATTCCTCATAGGACATACTTTGCAGTCCGTTCACCATCCTGGTAATTCTTCTCTGAACTTGCTCCAGTTTTTCAATGTCTTTTTTAAAATGTGGTGCCCAGAACTGGACACAGTGTTCCAAATGATGACCAAGGAGAAATAGAGGAGGAGAATTACTTCACGTGATCTAGACTCCATGCTTCTCTTAATACATCCTAGAACTGTGTTTGCCTTTTTTGCTGATGCATCAAACTGTTGACTCATGTGCAGTCTGTGATCTATTAGTCAGGGAAGAGGGACAGGGAGTCTTCACTTGAGTAGTATTCAGCTGGAATCCAAGTGAGTTTGCTAGCATGTGTCTGGTGTGGGCCGATCCGGCTGGTGCATTCAGCAAACGTAGGAAAGGGAAAGAATACGTTTCCGGCACACCGACCAGTTAAAATGAAAAAGTTTATTTGGACATGATTAAAAATTAAACAATAAAAACAACCTGATGTTTTTCTGGCGCAAACGGTGAGCCCTTAGTCATATGAATAAGGGCGCACCGTTGCGCCAGAAACGCATCAGGTTGTTTTTATTGTTTATTTTTAATTGTGTCCAAATAAACTTTTTTTCATTTTAACTGGTTGGTGTGTCGGAAACATATCCTTTCCTTTTCCTCTGCGATCTATTAGTATACCCAAGTCTTTCTATTCCTCCCATATAGATGTAATCTTTGTTTTTCTTGCCCAGATGTAGAATCTTGCATTTCTACCTGTTAAATACCATTCTATCAGTCGCTGTCCATAGTTCAAGCTTATCTAGATCCTTCTGAATCCTTTTTGTCTTTTCTCTGGTGTTAGCTATACCTCCTAGCTTTGCATCATCTGCAAATTTGATTAGTTTACCTTCAGCGCCCTCATCTAGGTCATTTATAAAAAGTTTGAACACTGGGGCCAGGACAGAAAGAACCTTGTGGTACCCCACTTGAAACACTTTTCCAATTGGATGTGCAACCATTTATTACCATTCTCTGAGTACGATCACTGATGAATCTACCAAACCGTAGCCTTGTCAATCCCATACTTGGTCATTTTTCAATAAGGATAGTATGAGATACTTTATCCAATGTTTTGCTGATGTCAAGATATACTGTATCTACCGCATTTCCCTGATCCACCCAGTCAGAGATTCCATCATAGAAGGAAATTAGATTAGTCCAGCATGACTTGCTTGCTACAAACCCGTGCTGGCTCTGGTAAATTAATGTATTCTTATCCAAGTACTTACATACATGCTGTTTGTTCAAAAAATCTTTCCTGGTATAGAAGTAAGGCTCACTTGCCAGTAATTTCCTGGCTTAGTCTTCTTTCTGTTTTTTGAAGATAGGGACATTTGCCTTTCTCCAATCTTCTGGGACTTCTCCTGTTTTCTAGGATTTTTCAAAGTTTCTGGCTAGTGGTTCTGGAATTTCCTCTGCTAACTCTTTCAGTACCATAGGATGTAATTCATCTGGACCAGATTTAAATTCATTTAAATTAGCTAAGTGTTCCCTCATCATCTCTCTGTTTATGGATAGTGTGGATTCTTTTATTCCTTCAATAGCACTGTGAAGATCAGTTGATGTTACAATTGCTTTATTAGAGAATGCAGATGCAAAATAGGAATTCAAAAGTTCGACTTGGTCAACATCATTTTTGACCACTTCACCCTTTTCATCTTGCAAAAATTCTATAGCATCTTTGAATTTTCTTTTGCTTTTGACATTTCCCCAACACATTTTTTTTACTGCTTTTGGTCTCCGTTGCAAGCCTTACTTCATTACTTGCTTTAGCTTTTCTAATGCTTGCCCTGCATTCCCAGCAAACAGCATTATATTCTTCTTTAGATATGCTCCCCTCTTTCCATTTGAAACACATTTTTTTCCTTTTTAAGAAGTGTTTAAGTTCTGTGCTGTTCATCCATCCTGGTCTCTTTAAATGCTTCCAATTCTTCCTTCTTTTCAGGATTGTTTCCGCTTTTGCTGTGAGAATTTCACTTAGCAAAATCTCCCATCCTTCTTGGACATTTGTCCTTTAGAACATCCAGCCATTGGACCTTTCCTACCCTCTTTCTGAGTCCATGAAAATCTGCCTTTCTGAAGTTCAACCTTAAAGGCTGAGTCCTCGCAGGTCTTCCTCCTCTTGTAATCCAAAATTCAAAAATAGCATGATCGCGGCCTCCTAAATTCCCAGACACTTTTATTTCCTCAACCATATCCTTCCTGTTGGTAAGAATTAGGTACAAGATTGCTGATTCTCTAGTTCTCTCTTCTACCGTTTGAAAGATAAAGTCAGCAAGAGAAGATAAGAATTTTCTGGACCCAGTATTTTTGCAAGAGAGATTCCCAACAAATATCTGGATAGTCAAAATCTCCCATGATCACTATGTCATACTTTTTTGAGAACAGGTACATCTGATGTAAAAAAAAGAGTTCATTCATATCTTCAGTCTGTCCAGGTTGCCTATAGTAAACACCTACAATAGTGTCCTTTCTGTTCTTCTCTCCTTGAATTCGTACCCAAACAGTTTCTACAGAACTACCAGTCTCTGAAGCCTGGATCTCTGTGGAGATATATATGTTTTACTAACATACAATGCAACACTTCCTCCTTTATTGTTAATCCTGTTTTTAACAAATAAGTTGCAGCCTTCAAGGTTTGTATTCCAAGCATGTGTATCCCCACCAAGTTTTAGTGATGCCTATGACATCATATCTCTCTCTTGTGTTAGCAGCTCCAATTCTCCTTGTTTGTTTCGCATGCCCTGTGCATTTGTATAGACACATTTTAGTTTGTAGTCGGTTTCTCTCGCTCCTCTATTTTCATTCAGAGTTTGATGTTTTTCTTTCTTTCCACTTCTAATAGAAGGGTTCTCAAAAGAATTAATTAACTGCATATTTCTTCCTGGCCGTATGTTTCCCATCCCATATTGCTCTAGTTCAAAGCTCTCCAGATGAGTGTAGCAAAGAGTCTACCAAATGTGTTTTCCTGTTTTAGTAAGATGCATCCAATCTCTAGCAAAGAGTCCATCATACAGGCAACAGGCAATTCACTCCATGGTCAAGAAACCCAAAACACTGGTCACAGTACCATCGACGTAACCAGTTGTTTACCTGTAGAATCCTGTTCAATTTCCATGGTCCATGTCCATCCACTGGGAGCATGGATGAGAAGAAGACCTGTGCTATACTTGCTCTAATGCAAATGTGGTCATTAGATAGCATGAATTAACCTGTTTATTCATCACAGTGCCTGCTAATTCTGATAAACTCATACAAGATTCGTCTTTACCTTAATTTTATGCAACTAATCCAATTGTACTTGGCGTCTACCACATTAGACAATACAGTTTTCTGCAGTTCTATGTAAAACCACGCCTAAATTACTAATGTAGACCCTTTTACGTTCTTCAATGACCCACAATGGAATTCTCGATCAGTTGTGATCCCAGTTTGGTTCCTACTATCTTATATGTTTGTTTCTTGTTGGTTATAACATTGACCAGTATTTAGGGTACTTACTATGATGTATAGTAAATGAGCTCCATATCGACTGTTCTTCTTGACTAAACAAGTTTGTTTTTTACTCTTCTCTGTGGGTTTCTGCTGTCTTATGCCATTTTCAAGGTAACTTTGAACCTCTTCAGACCTATGGTTCGGAAGGACAGCGACAGGAGGGAAAGAGTATCAGCATTCGCAGCACACAAAACATTATCAACATGGTGGAAAATGAGGACACGGCTTCATTGAGCCACGGGAATTGAAATCCTAAATTGTTAGGCTTCTAAAGATTGTTATGCAGCTCAGTGCAGCAGAGAGGACATTGGGTAAAGTTGAGTAAGGTCATTACCTACGGTTTTCAGGAACGCGGAGAAGAAATACAGGGAATTGTCATTGGTGCCTCAGACTTCTCTTTAGTTGTCACAAGAATATATGGTTTGGTAAGATTATTTCTCAGACTGCAGTACTACATCTTCTCAGCTCTGTACATCTTATCTTTTCTTTGGAATCATATGTTGTAGTGTATAAGAGCACTCCGAAAATAGAAATATTAAAATCAATGTTTATCTTATAAGATATCCAAAAATGACCCATTTACCATATATAATTGCTAGAAAGTTGTATACAAAACTTTGTATTGATGCATATTCATATGTGAACGAGGGTTAAACCATCCACCCAGAATAATGGAGGATCCTCTGATGGGGCCAGGCTTTGACATGATAATGAGTCATGAAAAACACAGAAGACGACACCACTTGGAGTTCTTTTTGAAGCCAATCACTAACCTCTAGGGTCTATTTCTTACGGGTGACTATTAGACCTTATGGATCATATGCTTTGTGTAATTGCCTGTAATTATAAGTGTTTATGCGCATGCTTCTCTATAAATGACGGAAGGATCATGGAAGCCTATCCCGATGCAGTTGACCCTATTAAATGAAAACACCGGCATTTTCCCTGGTTCTTCAACTATGTCTCACATTATTCCTCTGGAATAATCTCCTTGGGTCTTTATTCCTGTGGTTCTGACCCGTTGTTGTCCCATTCTTGGCTCAATGACTATGACCATCATCTTTGACTTCTCCTGACCTGTGCTTTATTTGCCTTTAGGTTGAACATTAAATGTGAAATGAACAAATGGTTTTCATTGATTATTTTATCTTTGATTTTATAGAATTTACCCATCAAAGCTGCAAATGACAGAAACACAAACGTCCACTATATGGACAAAGTATTGGGACACAGCGCCTAATAATTGAATTCAGGTTTTCTTATTAATCTTGTTGTAGACCATCCGACTCCTCGGCCCCGGTGTTTAACATCTGGTCCCTCGCCATGCCGTCTGCCTTTACTAACATGTGACAATGACAGGTGGCAAAAAGCTCACTTATACCGATACATGTCTTTCTCCTAATTATTCCACCTTCACCTATGAGTGATATTATTGAGAAGTGGAAGGAACCGCAATAATTCAGCCACAAAGTAAAGATACAAAGCGGATACACCGAGTTTTGAAGACCAGAAAAGTCACTCACACTCTGCTGATTCCATAACTGCAGAGTCCAGACCTCCTCTGGTAACATTATCCCCAAAATTGTGCAACGCGAACTTCATGATATGGATTTCCATGGCTGAGCAGCTGCACGCAGCCTTACATCACCAAGCACGATGCCGAGCATCAGATGAAGTGGTGCAAAACACTGGACTCTGTGCAGAAAGATTACATTTCTCCGTCTGGCATCTGATGGACGAGTCTGCATTTGGTGAATGTCAGGAGAACGTCACCTGCTTGACTGCATTGCGCCAGGTGTAAAGGAGGAGGGATTAAGTTATGAGCTGGTTTATCAAGGGTTGGCCTCGACCACTTAGTTCCAGTGAAGGGAGATCTGAAAGGGAACCTGTCACATTGTACAAGCAATTCAATCTGTGGATGGCATGATACCGAGAACGAAAAGCAGAGTAGAATGATATACATTTTTGCTGGAAAAGTTTCAGTATAACTTTTATTCATTGAAATCCCCGATACTTGTATGTATGCCTCCAGTGGGCGGTCCTACTATCACTGAGTGGGACCGCCCACTGGACTCATATGCATATAAACACTAGGGATTTTAATGAATAAAATACATGTTTTACTGAAACTTTTCCTACAAAAATGTTCATTAATGTGATCAGCTCCTCCTGGCCTATATCAGAAACCATTTTCAATATGACAGTTTCTCATCAAGGTTTTATCATATAAGACATTTTGAATAATTGTAGTCTCCAACGTTTTGGGAAATTTGGGGAAGGCCCTCTACTGTTCCCGATAACTGTGCCCAGTGCAAGGTCCATAAAGCTATGGTTAGGGAAGTTTGGTGTGAAAGAACAGGAATGGGCCTCAACCACATCCAACATCTTTGAGATGAACTAGAATGGAGAATGTGAGTCCGGCCTTTCATCCAACATCAGAATCTGAGCCCAAAAATGTTCTTCTGGATGAAAGTGCAAAAATTCCCTGGGAACTGTTATAGCTGCAAAGAGGGGACCAAAGGCATATTAATGTCAATGGACGTAGAATAGGAACCTCCAATAGGTTTAATATGTAGGAAATTAGATTATGAGCACCATCAGGGGCAGTCAATTATGAATGTGAATGGTAATTATCTCCATATAATAGCATTATATACACAATTAGGGTTAAATTACAGGGATAGCCTAGTCTACATGTTACATGTAACCTTATTACATGTCTAAAAGATCACTCTTGTTCCCACCTTCTGGGCCCTCACCAATTACCAGAATAGGGAACTTGTGTTCTTTAATCTCTCCTGGTCAAAACACAATGGCAAGGAGGACCTGAATGGATAGGTAGGATGTGCATGGATGTTGCCACTCCATTCAGAGTCTATTATGGCATCGAAAATACAACGAGAGCCGAGTGTTGCTCTATGTCCTGCTATCTTCCTCACAGCCATAAACCTGAATGCAGTTTCAGATTGTGCGTGCAACCTGCTGTTCCATTCTGCTCCTCACGCCAGCTGTCTTGTGGTAGGGAAAAATGATGGATACAAGTCCACCATTACTGTTGGGGGCAAAGCAAATGGATCCACAATCACTTAAAAGATACTCTGTCAGCACAGAATGCACAAACCAAGTACATGTGCACGGTGCACCCTTGGTGTGGCCAAACATTTAAGTGGACCTTACCAGCTGCTTGATTTCATCTATCATAGAATGTTAGATTTAGAAGCGACCTCCAGGGTCATCATGTCCAACCCCCTGCTCAATGCAGGAGTCACTAAACCATCCCAGACAGATGTCTGTCCAGCCTCTGTTTGAAGACTTCCATTGAAGGAGAACTCACCACCTCTCGTGGCGGCCTGTGCCACTCATTGATCACCATCACTGTCAAAAAGGGTGGAGATGCATGGAAAACCAGTAGGTGGAAAGGTGAACTCAACTGTTTGGCCACACCAAGGGTGCACCGAGATCCTGGGCTTCGAATGGACAGTCATTCTGTGTTGACAGACTCACTTTAACTATAAAGTGCTTAGATCAGAATATCCATTTACATATAATGCAACCATATTCAGCACCCCTGTACACGCTCGCAAGGGACTGTTAGGAAACGTTTCATGACCGTGAAAAAAAAACGGACCTCAGACAGCACTCAGACCAATGTTATTCCATAGGGCTGCTCCGATTCAATTTTTTTTTCACACTGATCAAAAAAAAAAAAAAATGAAACAGACATTTGTCTCTTCCACATTTCGGATGAGACATCACCCATGCAAGACTTAGCGAGAAAAAAAAAATGGATCCTATACGGATCAACCGCATCACATTCAAATTTTACGGATACATTGCAATTCTCAGCATAAGAAACTGTATTTAGTCTCATAAACTTTATTAACTGCTGACGTATAAAAACAAATGCCATATGGGTGACAATATAGATGAAAAATAGTCTGGGTTTTTTTTTATAAAAATTGAATGTTTTTTTTTTTTTTACACGCTCATACAGCTGACAATCTAATTCCCATCTCACAGACAATATGATCAAACCCACAGAAAATCAATTAACCCTGATGTTTTTCAATTATTTTTTGGAAAATCTCATCTAAGAGTTCTTGATCTGCAAACGTTTACAGCTCTTTATATTGTTTCAAAAGCCCCTCATTACGACAATTTTTGATATTTACCCTCCTAAAACCTGCCTTTGCTGTTTACCTTTACAGATTAACCAGGGTAGCTTCGAGCCTTCCCGAGCAGCACGAGAGAAAACCCACTGTGCTGGGAAATATCATCCTTCTTCCTTTCCCAAAGCATAATTAAAAAACACAAGCTACTGTTATAAACTGTTAATTATGGTTTACAACGGCAGTAATCCCCTCAAATCAGTCATTAGCAGCAATTTTGTGCATCAAATAGTTTAATGAGTCGTCGTACTTAACGACTGTTTCGCCGAAAAGCTAATCCTCTCAACATCACCTTGCAGCCGCTAACTAGCCAATGGCACATATAATTATCCACAGATAAGCATGGCTGTGTTTACGGCAACTCGACTGCATAAAAAACAACAAAAATACCGTAGGCCATGCATCCAAGTGTAAAGGCGGTATGTAAAAAAAAAAAGGCGGCTTGTCAGCATTAGGCCGGAGACAAGCTTATGTTTATCAGCGTCAAGTTAAAACACTTCTGACATTTAAATGGAGTCATTGTTATCCAAACGAGCGCCTCGTTCCTCTCCCCGCGCCCCTCATCCCAGGCCTCCCTCGAATCGTTTTATTTCCATTCACTTTGGCAGCGCAAACGAAAGGGAATTTGACAAAATAGAGCGGCAGGTTTATTAAATCAACCCAGAAGAGAGATGTTATCTGGGGAACTTTTATCAGCTTTCCCAGATACGGCGTTTCCGTCACTGGCTTTCTTTTAAAGTGAAGAGGAAGAAGGAGAAAACAAGAAAATTAGAGATTAAGTGAGTTTGGGTCTTTGTCGCTTCCCAGGCTGCCAATCAAAGACATCAGGGTTCTCGGCCTTATCAGACAGGGAGATCCTCGAAGAGGAGGGGGAGTAATGTGTCTAGACTTGATATGTAAGAAGCAACTGTAGTAGACGAATCCAAAAAGTTTTTTTTTTACCTTTTCTTCTGAATTTGGACAAGAACTCTACTGATTGGGTCGGCGAAACGGTTGTCGCACCGTGTAGAATCTGTTCACCTGTAAAAAAGGGATAGTTGGCTATCAAAGCGACCTGGGCTTCCATAACCCCTCAGCAATGCCACAGGCTGATTGCCTCCATGCCACGCCGCATTGATGCATTAATTGATGTCAAAGGAGCCCCGACCAAGTATTGAGTGCATTTACTGAACACACATTTCAGTAGGCCAACATTTCTGATTTTAAAATAATTTTTCAAGCTGGGGTTATAAAGTATTCTAATTTACTGAGATAATGACTTTTGGGTTTTCATTGGCTGTAAGCCATAATCATCAACATTAACAGAAATAAACACGTGAAATAGATGACTCTGTGTGTAATGACTCTAAATAATATGAGTTTCACTTTTAGTATTGAAGAACTGAAATAAATTAACCTTTTGATGATATTCTAATTTTGTGAGATGCACCTGTATATATAGACACATGTATAAAAAAAAAAAAGAGTACATGAATATGTATGTAGGTATGTTGTGTAAAAACTCACTCAGGGGAAAAAAGGAAAACTAAAAACTGCAGCTGCCCCTGCCGGTTACTGTACAGACTAGAGATCCTGATCGGCAGTCCTTAAAAAGTTCCTGCGTCAACAGAGATAGCCCTAACCACAGACTGGTAGATGGCAGCTTGGTCCTAAACTACCTGAAAGGCTGTTGAGCACTGCATGTTACCCCTAAAGAACGGAGGGCAGAGCAGAGTGTGAATTACCTACAACAGGGAAAGTGTGCTAAAAAGAGGAAAGATCCCAGAGTGAGTTAAGCTAACCACAAAATAACGAAATGCAAAATAAAGTATAAAGTAAGTACCACCAGCAGGAAATGTCTAGGGGACAGAATATAAAGCTGCACCAGAAAGGTGCCGACAAATGAAAGCACCTGCATTATGCTAAACAGACTGCAGCCAGAATAACAAAACCTAAACACCAGGAGAAAAGGTGTGACTGCTGTTTCTCGGAGGACAGAGAAGCCGACCACAAAACACAGGCTCAAGGGTTCAAACCCATGAGCATGTGTTAGTTGGGCAAAAATTTTGCAGCTTTTGATGTTTAAATGCCAGCTTGAATCAGCACTGCCAAAATGGCCAGAGTTCAAAAGAAGCATGGCAACGCCTTCCTGTAAAATAATCAAAAGTGACGGCATTGTGACTGGTGTAACAGTTTTGGCATACGGCATGGAAGGGCACACTACTTAGGAGAGGCGCTGAATTTATTAAGCGGTGTGCGATTCTTAATGGATTCGGCACCTTCTACTCCTGCAAGACTGTCGTAGGGTGATTGTGGTCTAGACCAGTTTTGGTGAATCGGCCCCTAAGTTTCTCTTTGTCTTCTATAACTTCATGCGTCATGCTACACCCACTCTGCACTGCTTACAGTATCAGCTTTTGCTTTATTTGACAAAGGGAATCTATCACTAGGTTTTTGCTAAGTATGAGAAGCATATTGTAGGGGAAGAGACCCTGATTCCAGAGATCTATCATTTATTGGGCTGCATTTTAATGTTTCAATAAAATCAGTGTTTTATCAGCAGGAGATCATCACTACAGGACTAGGTGTCTTGTGCCTCCTGGTCCAACCACACCCCCAGAGCTGATTAGCCATTTTCTGCCAATATATATTGCACACAAAAAGCTGCCAATGAGTGGTGTGGGCGGAGTTATACACCACTCATCATTCTGAGCTCTGCTACATCTCCAGCAAATGAAAGCAGGGATTTTATCCAAATGACAGCAAGTGACACATTGCTGGAACCAGAGTCTCAGCCCCTACATCATGCTGCTCTCAGATTACATAGATAAAACCTAAGCTAGAAACAAAATGAACCTATACTCTGCTGTAAGTAAAAGCAATAGTATAGCAGAAACTTATAGCCGGTGTGAACATGCTCCTATATTTTGCATGCATACCAACTTATACGCCAACTTATACTCCAGTTCATTTTTGTTTTTGGTTAAGTCTCAGATTACATAGAGAAAACCTGCTGACTGATTCCATTTAATCCTAAAGGAAGAGAAGCATATACGGAGACATATTTCTTTTTATTTTGTAGCAACACCATGGCTAAGTACTCATATAGGGTTTTCTTCTGAAACACCTTTGTGGCCCATTTGGGGGTCAGAGCCTGGTTGGAGACGACTGGTTTGCATGGTCCCTGGCCTTGTTGCATGCAGCACGGATGATCTATATGTGCACATCGCAATGCCATTTACATCAATGTCACGCAACGCATATTGATTGAATCCACCCACATCGCGACTGCACATCTTTCCTCAGATCCATTAAAAAGAGACAAAGATGATAAATATGTAAAACGCGCTTTTTTTTTTTTGTTTCTGATTTGCGTGGCCTTTGCGTTGATTATTCCCAGCTTGTCAGCAGCCTGCAGACTGGGGAGAATTTCCATTTTTAAGTTGGAAAAACAAGTCTGCAGGTAATTGCAGCAATTATAACAGTATCATAATGAGACATAAAAAAAAGGCCCCTCTTGTGACGCCTGTCAGCGTTTGGTGACAGACAGTACGAGACGACAGGCAACGAGTGCCGATGCGCGTGGCAAACGGCGGCGGCTGCCTAGTTCACGGCGCTAAAACAATACAATAGTCTGGAGATGAGTCGAGGTTAATTAAATGTTATTAAATATTGTGCATTGATATAGTTTAGTGATTCGTGTCAGTGGGAACTAAAATGAAGCAATCTGACTTTATTAAATATGTAAATCTACTTGCTCTCCGGTTTGTAGAGAACAAGAAGAGACATGAGGTGCTGATGGCAATTGAACTTCACTTATTACAAGGAGATCTTAAAGAAGCACTAGAGCTATTTTTTTCTTCCACTTCCCCTTAACAGCCTGTAACGCGCACAGATCGAGGAGTCTATGCAGCAGGCTCAGGAGCTGAGCCCGCACCATAACGAGCAGAGGCCGGCTGAAAGCTCCCATAGGAGCTTCCTTGGTACTCTCCTGAAGCCCAGCCACAAGCTGG
>VIAB01007834.1:19496-31856 GCA_009801035.1 Oophaga pumilio
TGTACTATTTGTGTTTAACTAGTTATATCGGGTTGTGAACTTTGATTTTTGTCTTGTTGAATGAGCCCTGTAACAGACAGTTCATTGGTGAACACGAATGAAAAGTGGTTAACATCTCAGCATTTTCTTTACCCTCTGATTATTTACTTTTTATTTATTTTACTCATTTATATAGCGCCATTAATTCCAAAGCTCTCAGTATGTCATTGGAGTGTGGGAGGAAACCCACACAAACACGGGGATAACATACAAACTCCTTGCAGACGTTGTCCTTGGAGGGATTTGAACCCAGGACCCCAGCACTCCATAGATGCAGTGCTAATCTTGTTATTGTAATCTTTTAAAGGGGCTGATAGCATCTATTTTTTTTCTTTTTGGCATTAATGCATTTATAAAAAATGTTGGTTTATTTTAAGGTCGTTGGTGATTTGTTTCTCTGTACATAACTTTGCTAGCTTGGTTTCTTTTTTATATTTCTAATGTAGATTTTTCTATTCCTGAAATGCTATTTCAGTTTTCTTGGCTTTCAAGATTTTGAATGCCCTTTGCTTTTGTCTTATTAAACTTTGTTCTGTCTTACTTATCCAAAATGGTTTATTTTTATTCCTTGACATTTTATTACCAGAGAGTATACGTTTTCTGTAGGATTCTAGTAGTATTTCCTTAAAAATGCCCCATTTATGTTCGTTATCCCGAGTTACCATGACAATGTCCCAGTCTATACAATTAAGCTTTTCCCTTAATTTGTTGAAATCGGCTTTCTTAAAGTTCCAGGTTTTGGCATTTCCCCTTTTGAATGTTTGATTGAAAATTACATTGAAACTTAACATGCTATGGTCACTACTTCCCAAATACTCCCTGACCTGCAGATCTTAAATTGTATCTGGTCTATTTGACAGAACCAGATCCAACAGCTAACAGAGGTAATTGTCCTGAACTTTTCAAAATTTGAATGATTATCCCTTTAATCCAGGTAGTCATACCAGACAAACATTAATAAATAACATTTCCCTCATGTCTGCTTTACCTCAGCACTATTTGTAAAATGTTATTTTATTTTGTTAACATTTTAAAAGGTTTAAATATGTAGCAGTCATTTTTCATTTTTTTCCAAGAAAATTTGCAAAGCTTTTTTTCAGAGACCAATTCAGTTTTGAAATGACTTTGGGGGTTCTATATGCTGGAATCTCCCAAAAGTGATAACATTTTAAAAACAGCACACATCTACATATTTGAAATTGCTTTCAAGTAGTTTATTAACCCTTCAGGTCCTTTTCAGGAATTAATGCAAAGTGACATGACCAAAATGAAAAAGTGTATTTTTACCACAATACACTAATTAACTAACTTCTGAACAGGTTGCTATAGCTGGAAGATTTTAAGGCTGTTATTTGTCCATGAATTGTCATCGCAAACATTTGGACCACACAATCAAGATCTCAGAATGCCAATGGAGTTAAAGAGGAAGCCCCCTCACTCTGTTAGCCATCTAGATGTTGTAATCACTATTTACAGCAGTATTTAAGGGGTTAAATTGATATGGTCAGCACCATCACTGATGGTGGCTGATGCAGCAAGTTGTCAGTTATGGTATACAGCCAATAGCTGCTGAATTGTCACTTGTCAGAGGATTCTTTTCTCTTATATCGCAAGTAAGTTTTAAGTCACATTGGTGGTCATTAAGGGATTAACCCCATAGATACAGGTCAATAGTGTTTTTCTGGTGACAGGTTCCCTTTAAGGACAATGCAAACTATCAGTAACTATATGACGTGCTTCTAAAGATGGGGAAAATCCAGAAACTTGTGCTGAAGCACATTTATCAGACTAGTGTTAGTGTAGAATTTATGTAAGAAAAATCACTCAGATATAAAACACTATTGGAATTTTATCTTTTTGAACTTCATTTGTTTTAATAATCAGGTGTTCGTGAAAACCGCTAGTCTACAATTGATGTGCAACATGGTCAAGAGTAGAAATATTTGTTATCTTTCTCTATATCTTATGGTCTTCACAATTTTGATGAAAGTTGGCCACACCAACTGACCATCTGATGTTTGTGGTGGCCTCTTGACTCAACTGATAGACGTTGAGGGAGAAAAAACTGTACCAGAATTTCAAAGGTCAATTCTTTTGTTTTCAGAGGAGATAAGCTGCAGAGTTTGGAAACAGCTTTTTCATGTCTCCCAATGAAAAACTTATGTCCAGCCAAGCGCTCATGTAAATGGGCGAGTCTGGAGAGTAGGAGCATTGCTAGGCATTTTGATTCACGGTCTACGCTTCCAAGCATAAGTGCAAAGCCCCAATAATTTTTTTTTATTCAAATAAAAGCTAGTGCCACGCTGCTCATAACAGCAGTGCTGACACGCCAGCCTCCTGGCCATGCATGCAGATTTTTTCTCCTCCGGCTCGTCCTCTCCTCAGCCACTTCCTTACAGCCGCACAGTGTCTGCTCACAGACCCAGAGCCTCTTCATCAAGAAGTGAGGATTGCCGGGAATGCAAACGGCTGCCTGTCAGCTTCTTTGGAGAAGTAATGGCAGTGCAGTCAGCGATTAGAATAAGTGATTTAATGACTGATGCCGGAGCATTGAGCACTCTGGTTGGTACAGGATCAGATTTCACATCCACACACAGTACTGACCAATCATGGAGCTCCGAGCACGGTCCGTAATTACTGCAGTCTTTACCTCTTTGATGAATCTAGGCTGGGACTGGCCCTTGATCCAATAACACCATTCCGTTATTACTGTTACCTGTGGTGTTGCATATGACTGCAGGTAACATCTACTGCGTTATCTGTACTCAGGGAGTTATCACTATTATCAGTCACATTTTTTTTAGGGGGGCTAGTTTGGGTGGGGGAAGGGCAAACATAGGTCTTGTGCTTGAGATCTTTTCTGTCTCTAGTAACATCTCTCGTTCAAAAGTTATGGCCTGTATAGCCAGCTTTAATCTAATGTGCTCTTAATGCTCCTACTTGGTGGGGTGGAATAACAGAACAAAAGTGGACACAGCTCACACCAGGATAAATATTGAGGAAATCCAATTTAGCCAACCCTTTTCATAATGGACGTCAAGTCATTAGCAGTCATAAGCACTGGCTAAAATAGGAGCTTCTCCCATTTTCGAGTTCATGGCTGTCCTTACATTTCAGGAACAATCCTTTGATTTCAATTTAGATAGTCATCATTCACTGTCCCATCTAGGCTGATAAGTGCTATATATCCAAGAATAAAGCATAATAAATTGGAACCATGCCATGCTTCAATTTTCCCTAAACGTAACAGTAACTAGCAAGTCTTATCAGCAACTGTAGCTGATCATTTAGGGTCACAGCAGCAAGACATCCAGTGATAAACATATTTTTGGGGAATTTTTTTCCCCCACCCAAAAAAAAAAAAAGTTTCGTTAAAAATGAAATTACTAACCAACATTAATTGGTAAAAAATGTATGTATTCCAAAAAGAAAAATGCAAATAAAGTTTTAAATTAACATTTATTTATCACACATTCCTGACATTACTAATACTTTAACATTGTTCTTCTCAGGTATAGAAAATATGCATACAAAAAATCATTAACACCTGTAATATTTTTCAAATAATTTCTTTAAGAGATCGCCGTAATGGAGAAAAACACAAGTTTAATAGAAGACTCTTTACAAACAATTCAAGTAAAGTGAATGTTTCATAAAACTCCTTCAACAACACACAGTAGCTTTTTAAAACTTATGAGCATTACTAAAATCCTAATACAATTCTTGCAATGTAAAAATAAAAATACATCAGCTGACAAGTTTGTTGCATTTCCAGCAGATATCTCCTTCCCAGAAGAAAGTTAAGAAAAGGCACTGTGTGGTTCAAAAATATACAAAAATACGATTTGCAAAGAGTCACATTTAATAAACATTTAACGCTCGTCATCAGAGGTGACAACCTGACATTTTTGGTTTCGGCTTCACGTGCAGGATAGTTTAACAGTGGATTCAGTCAGGGCCCACTGCAATGAATTAGAGTTCACCTCATGTACAGTTACTGTATAAGTTCATAATTGAAGATCAATTTTTGAATTGAGAACACAATCTCTTTGGAACACAAAAAAATGTAAATGTAAAAAGAAAAACATTGTTTCAGGTCCATTTTTCATGTGTAAAAATAAAATATAAAATAAAGGACTACCTATCTCAGGCAATTATTGGTTTAAAGTGGTTATCAACTACTCTGACAATCCAATCTCAAACGGCATGTTTGCCCCTAGTAAAACAACAACACTAAGGCTGGCGTCACACTTGCGAGTGTGATGCGAGTAAGTCGCACGACTTTCTCGCATCAACACCCAGCACGGCCGCCCGCTCTCGGACCCGAGTGTGCGGCTGCATAGAAATACATGCAGCCGCACACTCGAGTCCGAGAGCGGGCGGCCGTGCCGGGTGTTGATGCAAGAAAGTCGTGCGACTTACTCGCATCACACTCGCAAGTGTGACGCTGGCCTTAAGCTCACCTCTGGTGCAGGCACCATCCCAGCAGTGTTGGCACTCACTCTCCTATGGCTCGCATCACGTGATCCCTGTGTCAAACCAGTGTTGGCTTCACTCTACCCACCTCTGGACAAATCAAACATGAAGAGGAGGCAAGCAGCCAGTCACAGCTCTGACTTCCTCTTTACGTCCGATTTATCTGAAGCCAGTGCTGATTGATTACAGGGCACGCTTGACATAACGTGACATGAGCTCCAGGAGAATTAGTACCCAAACTGCTGGAACAGCGCCGGCAATGGAGGAGAGTATTAGTGTTATTTTACCTGGGACAAACTTGCTCATTGAGATGTAGTAGTGGACAACCAGTTTAAAGTGTTGTTGAACATTGGTGGTCTACAACAGCAGGTGAAGTCAGCTATATGTTAGATATAAATAAATATGTGACGAGGCATACAGTATACAAGAGTTTGCTTAAAAAGAAAAAAAATCATTAATTCATTTTTACAGTCTGCCTGAAAAAAAAATATTTGCTGCTTTGAAAATGTTAATGTATTTGGTATAATTTTTGTAATCTTATGTTTTGGTGGACAAAAATATAATAACCATTTTACTGATTTTTTAATTCACTTTCTGTCAATGGATTATTGCTTGTAATTTGCTATAAATTATCATAACCTTAAGTGGAATGCTTTTATACAAGATCATATATCTATCATATTAATGCAAGAAAAATAAGAAAGGGCCCTATAATAGAAATCTGTTAACCTTTAAGTTTAAGTCAGCGGATCAAGGAGTGGTTATTTGAGTGGAGGTTTTCTTCTTCCCAGTTTGCAAGCCTGTGACACAAGGACTGCATATGCAATATTCAGTCAAATATTTTGCTAGAAAATTAGCAAAATGGAGATGTGAGGTATCCGGTCACTAGTTAATGTAAATGTTCAAAATTTGTCACCTCCGCTGCTAGTAATAAAGCCCCATTTCTATGGACACTAAGGATCTGTACTTAGAACATAGGTTTATTTTACAATGAATGAAACATTTTAGAGTTCTCTGGCACTTAAACACCATTTTTTGTGTTTTACATTTATTAAAACAGTAGTAAATCTTCTGATCTGAAAAAAAAAACAACTTCTATAAATAAATCCTAAAAAAGGCCAATGTCAAAAATGTTGTTACATTTACGGATCAATAAAGGACACTGCAATATATCTAGTGCCATTGGTAACAGGAAGTCCTTCGTGCAAGTGTGTCAGTCGACCTGGGTGCATGAAGCTCCAGCCTTTCCTGGGTGAATCAACAGAACAGTTATATCTGGCAAATCTGCATCCTCCACCCTGCAAAAAAGAAAAAAGCTAATTCTTAAGTGGATATTTCGCAACAACTTTGTTTCCATAGAAATGTAATCATACAATCTGTCAGCAAGTTTTTGCTATGTAATCGGAGAGCAGCACAGCATATGGGCTAAGAGCCTGATTACAGTGATTTGTCACTAGGCTGTGTGGTGTAAGGTCATATCATCAGCAGGAGATTATCATTACAGGATTAGGTGTCTTGTGCCTTTAAGTCAACTATGGTGTCTAACCAGGTCCCCACCACTCATTAGCATCTTTCTGTTATATCATAGATACCAACCAGTTGTATGGGTGGGGTTATACACATCTCAGCATTCAGAGCAGTGCTAGACCTGCACCAGAGAAAACAGCAATTGTGTGAAAATTACATCTTGCAGATCAGCAAGTGAAACATCACTGGAATTTGGGCCTCTGCCCCTACAGCATGCTGCTCTAATAGCATGGAAAAAACCTATGGACACTTCATTTAAACTTTCATACATAGAAAAATGTTTCAAAACTTACACATAACAGTGATCTTTTACCTTAGGATATTCCTTGCAATTAATTTTTATGAAAGGGCTTTATCCACGTCCAAATTATGATAATATGATATATGAACATCGTAAAAACTGTCAAATCACTCAGCATCCCTCTCTATGACTCTCTGAGCAAGAGCAAAAGGATATTCTGGAGAACACAAGCCATGATCTTTTTACAAGGACATCCTATCATCACGGAGCAAGGAAATGCCTGACATGCGGCACAAGAGAGAGAAAGAAGGTAAAAGGGAGCCCTGACGATAGGGAAAGGGGAGACGGGAAACCCCTAAATATTCACCTGAGACTGCTCCTGGAGCTTCCTACCATCCCTAGACAGGTCCTTTCCCCGTGTTCGATCACGTGCCTAAGGCCTGCCTGGCAATGAGCTAGCCCTAATTAGCGAGTAGGGCAGCAAGACACTAACCTCACTACTAAAGTAAGGAAACACAGGAAGGGAGACAAACAGGGAGACATCAAACAGCAACTGGAACTCCATATCTTAAACTGGAAAAACTTCTCCAGGGAGGTCAACTTAGAAAACTTATAACCAGAACAGGAGAGAGCTAGGAGTGAGTTTAAAATAATGGAAGGGAATGGCAGTAAGATACATCAGCTGAGATTAAAGCCAAGTCGAATCCCAGCAGGATCAGAAAGAAAAATTATTTACCCCTTCCACACCAAGTGAAAATGATTTTTTTCCAATCAAGTTAATCGCCGAGTGGAATCCAAAAAGGACCTGCAATCTGCCAATTGCTAAGATATTCTGATCCCAGATACCCCAAAGTTCTCAGCACGATGCGGCACATTTGTGGCGCATCCATTCATCTAAATGGCTGTCATACAGTATTTCATATCTCATCAGCACCTCAGTGGCTTGCAATAAAACTAAGTTTTCCTTGGAACTTGTTCGATGTATATCCTCAAAGAGGAAAAAATACCTGAAAGTCTGTGTCTTTTGTGTTAAGTGCTATGTTGATTGTAAATGTTGAAGCATCATGATGAGGTCTCAAGTACGACTGTCGATCGGGAGTATATTTCACAACAAAATTAAGCAATGCATGTCCCTAGAAAAGAATGAAAGAAAGCCAGTTAAACATGCTGCAATGTAATTCTGCCATCTTCCCCTCATGGATCCCAGTGAAACGCTGAGATGTACAAAGGAGAGAACCCTTTTAAATAGAAATGACTAGTACTAAAAGGGGTTTTCCAGGATGTCCATTTAGCGTATTATTTGGATTTTAAGACGCACTTTTTTCCCAAAAATTTTGGGGGAAGATGAGGGTGCGTCTTATAATGCGGATATACCTTACTGCTACGGTGGAGCAGGATCCCAGGGTCACTGCTGGAGAAGGCAAGAGTGGAGCATTGCTGGAGGCCACAGGCTGGGATGAGGGTGTGTTCTGATATGCGCTGCTGCGGGTGTTCGGTGTTGCAGGGGCTCTGCCGACATTTTGTGAAAGCCCAGAGCCCCTGGCACTTACATGGTTTAATGTGCGGTGGACTCTGGGAAATAGGCTGCTGGGAGATGCACAGATGGAGTTCTTGGCACCAAGACCTCGGAAGATGAGATCTCAGCGCTGAGATCTCATCTCCCGAGATCTTGGTGCCGAGATCTCCATCTGCGCATGCTTCAGCAGCCATTTTCCGAAGTCCACCGAACAGTAAACTATGTAAGTGCAGGGGATCTGGGCTTTCACAAAATGTCGACAGAGCCCCCGCACCACCAAACACCCACAGCAGCGCAGATTGGAACAACCCATCATCCCAGTCTGTGGCCTGCAACAATGCTCCACTCTTGCCTCCTCCAGCAGCGACCCTGGGACCCTGTTTTACTGCAGCCACCACCCCCAGTAAGCAATAAGACGCATGGATTATAAGCACCACCATTTAAATAAGTTTTTTTTCCTATTTTTCTCCTCAAAATTTGGGGTGCGTCTTATAATCCGCAAAATACGGTATTTGCGCAAAGGCTTGTATAGGTAATAAACACAGCTGGTCTATTATTGATTTACATGCTACAGTGATGATGACATCATTAGTGCAGCCAATGAAAGAGCTCAGTAGTTTGTTCCATCTACATTGGTAGAACGTCTGAGCCCAGTGATTGGCTGCTGAGTTTATATGGGCTGTAGCCATTATGACATCACCTCTGTAGCCAGAAAGCAAAGAAAAGAGCAGCGGAGGACGGAGAATCAGCACTTTATCATGAGAGGGTAACAGCTGGGTGTTTTTTATACCTATAAAATCCTTGATAATATAAAAGCTTATCCTGGAAGACCCTGTAATAAAAATAACATGTAAAATAAAACATATGTATGGGTGTATAAATATAAAAAACCATTGCTGAAACTTTTCAAATCTGCAGATTTTTCTTATTTGAAAAAAATAAAAAAAATACATCACAATATAATACAATACCTACATATACAGTGGCTTGCAAGAGTATTCACCCCCTTGGCATTCTTCGTGTTTTGCTACCTCACAACCTGGAATGCCGCTGTTTTTTTTGTTTTTTTATCAAAAGGGATTGCATCAGTTCATGTAAAGAACATGTCTACAACATCTCTTGTACTTCTATTGGCATCATCAGCCTAGCTCTAATCAGGTTTTATATGTCCAGTATGCAATTTCTGGCATCATGTAATAACATTGTCCCTGCTTGGCTACCACCAAAACTGTTTAATATTTATTCCTTGTTATTTATTTTTATTGATTAACAATAAACTTTAATCTTTTAATTTTGTTTCCCTTTGGTGTTTAACAGTATAATAAAAGTCAAGTCCAATGTTTGGGCTCATTAAAATTATTTATCGGCCTTCTGACATTTATTGTATGTTATTAAACTACTCTAATTCTTACTTTTGTGTAATATCCAGCAAAGACTTTCAGTGTTATTGGTGCAATATATTCTCTAATGAAGTGAAGCCATTCTTTGTCCATATCAATCTGGTTCATGTGAATATCATCTGTAGGAACGTTTTCATAACCGCCAGCAATACGTATATCCTATTTATAATAAAAAAAAATTACAATTGTGTTGAATAGATTTGGCAGAAAACAAAAACATGATAAAGAAATAATTACTGAGTGGCTGGATCCGGACCACTCGCCACAGTACTCCATTTCTTCTACAAGTTCATCACAAGCCTCCTCCGACAGAACTGGGAACCAGAATACGTCTGGGCAAGGCTGTAAGAGACAAAGAGAGCAAATGAAAAGTGAAGGAACGTCCCCTCATGTAATAGCATCCTACCGTCCTTAGCTCACTTCATGAATGGATGAATCCAGTCTGATTCCAACAACAATCCAAAATGGTTTCAAAGTCCTGCTGTTAAAAGCAACTTTACTTATCAATACTTGCCCTGTTCTCAGAGAGTGGTTTTTTTTTCTTTTTCCATTTTTTTTTGCACCCAGAGCTAGTGTTTTTAGTGACATCATTTTGGGGTGGATACAATGTTTTGTTCACCCATTATTACATACTCTTGTGTTGTAGCAGTCGAAAAATAGTCAACTCTGGCGTTTTGATTTTTTTCTTGTCACACTGTTTATATCGATCGATTTTGTTAGAATGAACTTGTACGAACCTAGCAATGTCAAAAGTGTATTTTTTTACTTCGTAATTTTTAATGAGGGTAAGAGGGGATTTGAAATTTTATAATTTATTTATTTCATCTTGTGCCTTTTTAAGTAGTCTATTGTGGATTTTGATGTGTGTTTAGGATCATTATCTATTTGTAGAAGCATCCTCTTTTAAAATTCAGCTTTTTTACAGATGTGTGCATCAAGACTTTGTTGAAATTTCATTGAATCAGTTCTTCCCTCTACCCATGAAATGTTCCCCAAGCCATTGGCTGCAACACAACCCCAAAGCATGATTGATCCGCACTTTTGCTTAATGGTTAGCGAGATGTTCTTTTCCTGAATATCTGTGCCCTTTTTTCTCCACAAATACCTTTGATCATTGTGGCCAAAGACTTTTATTTCAATGTCATCGGTGCACAGGACTTGTTTCCAAAATGCACCTGGCTCCTTTAGATGTTCTTTTGTTTACTTCTGAAGCTAAATTTTATGGTGAAGATGCAGGACAGGTTTTCTTCTGAGGACTCTTCCATGAAGGCCATATTTGTGCAGGTGTCTCTTAACAGTAGAACAATGTACCATAACTCTAGTGTTTGCTAAATATTTCTTTTGCAGTCAAGAGGGGGTTCTGATTTGCCTATCTAGCAATCCTACAAGCAGCTCTCACTGAATTTTTGCTTGTCTTCCAGACCTTATCTTGTCTTCCACTGTTCCTGTTAACTGCCAACGGCAACTTGAAAACACTTTGTTATCTTCTTATAGCCTTCTTCTGCTTTGTGAACCTTCACCATTTTCAGAGTACTAGGCAGCTCCTTAGAAGAGCCAATAGTTTCTGTTTTTTGACAAAAGGTAAGAGGAGGCTGGGTTTGAATAAAGCTGGAATATTTGCATCACCTGGCCTTTCCTAACAATGATAATGAACAAGTCATAACTCTAACAGCCTAAAGTCTGAAACCTTGGTCAAGTAATCAGAACAAACAAATCTCCAAGGATAACCAAACTTTTGCATCGGACGATTTTCCTTATTGTAATTTTTAAAATGTAAAAGATAAAAATATATATCTTTTGACTAAAATACAAAGGAAATGTGTCATCTTTAACTTTAGGCCTTGAGCGTTCATATAATCTTCAACTTGCTTAATTGTTCACTATAGTAATTTTGACCATGGTTGCCCAAATTTGTACATGCCTGTGAAGCAAATATATAATTGTAAGGGAAACATTAATATCAATAAAATAACAAGTTAAGGCTGCATCCACATACTGTCTACACAAAGGAGACAACATCTGCCTACTCTTTTAGCAAAAACAGAGGTGGGAGGGGGTGTTAAAAGAGGTTGTTCACATGTGCGGGCTAACTAAGAAGCTGATGATCCATAATTATTTTCTCCTTCCTTAACTGTAGACAGAAACATTTGAAGCATTTCAGTTGTTTATCCCTTTTTATTTTACAAATGTTTTGCATATTTGTCTTTTTATTTTCATCTTTTATTGTAAGCACTGTATATTTTTATATTAAAGCTTAAAATGTTTATTAAGTTTGATACTTGTAAGCTCTAAAGAATCCATAGCTTTTTAGAGATTGTGTGAACTTTTTATTGTCACACAGTAAAATGACAAGCCAAGATCTTAATCTGCGCATACATCAACTTCAGCGGCCGTTTTTCCTGAAGTCCACCACCGGGAAATTAATGTACAGTGTGGGGACTCTGCTCCTGCCTCAACCCCAACATTTTCTTGAACCCCATAGCCCGCTATACTCCCACCGCCAGTATATCACCTCTTACTAGCCTAGGGCCCGCAGCATCACACCACTCCTGCCGCAGACTTCCTGCAGCAGTGACCCTGCTACATTGCCGCCAACCCCTCCTTGTAAGTTACACTTAGACTAGAAGATACACCACCATTTTTATCCCAAACTTTGGGAGACAAAAGTGCATCTTATGGTCTGAAAAAAAATGTTATTTATATAGCACCATTATATTCCCCAACGCTTTACAGAGATCATCATCACTGTCACCACTGGTGCTCACAATGGCTATGGAGTATTGGAGGAGACTAACACAAACCCAGTCATATAAGCTGTGGTATATGATTTCAGCAGAGCAAAGCAACAGTGCTAACCACCCAGCCAGAGATCTGTAAGATTAATAAAGTAGATTTTACTTCAACAAGTAAGCTTCTCCAATATTCTAACATTCTGGAAAATCATTCTTAAATTGGACCATATTTTTGTCATTTTAGGACTTTACTGTTGACAGCTTAAAAGGTAGGAATGTAGCAGGGATCGGCTTGTTGGGAGTCAGGCTGTCCAGAACAACTTTTAACTTTTTCTACATCTTTACGACAGATGTATTAAATACAAACGTGGAGCTAAAAGTAGTCGTTGTGAATGTTTTGGAAATTAATTCTGAGCAGAAGCTCCCTCT
>VIAB01007834.1:38741-51412 GCA_009801035.1 Oophaga pumilio
GAAAATACGGTAATTTTTTTGATATTTTAACTTCCTATTTTGTTCATATTTTTTAAAACTTTTTTTACTTTTCACTGTACTCGTCTGATCACATGTGCTGTATACAGCAATGTCACAGCATAGCTGCATATAGTAGAAATCACGGTCTCCTTTACAGCTCGGCTACAGGAACAGTTTCAAAGGAGCTCTTTAATGACAAGCATGGATATCTGCAAAGGGAAAAACTGGCAAAAATGCATTATGGAAGTGACCTCATGGCCAAAGATGGCGATATCCCTCATACACAAATTGGAGAGCTTATTTTGAAAAAATACTTGAAAGCTACCCTTTTAATATAGTTTTGAACATTATTGTATAATCATGAATGGAACACATTTGCAATACATACCACAGGATTCTCAAATATTTGCCAGAGGTCATTGTTAAGGTGACTTGTATTGTAATTTGCAGTTGAAAGAAGTCTTCCAAATTCATGCCGGTTGGTAATATACATAAAAACACCCTAAGGTGAATAATTACAAAATATATTAGGATACATGTCAGTTAAACTGGAACATGCAGCGTGAGGTTAGGTGAATGAATCATTTTGAAGCCGATAATGAAGTCTGAGGAAATTTCCTCATAAAAAAACTCATCATCATGTAATCAGATATGAAGAAAATATTCACAATGATGAATGCTTGAAATGTTTGCCCTGTTTAAATTAACCATTTATCAATAACTCAAGTGATGAAAAGCCAGCAAATTGAAGGAAAAAGGTTACATACTACTTTGACCTTATTCTATTACATTCTCTACAGATTTTTCTAAGTATTTAATTCAGTAGTTGGTGTAAAAGAGGCCAATTAGAAAAAAAAAGGTTAATAGTTTCTATTATGAGCAAATAAAGTAATTTAAAAGAGTATAAAAATACAAAATTAGGAAGTTAAAATAAATCAGTAAATTTTTATCCCAGACCAAAAATTAAGGTTGAAAACCTAAATTTTGTTTTTCATGAATTAGAAAAAAAACATACCGTAAGTATATTTAAATTCACTTTTTTACAGTCTGGGATAAATTGAATTAAAGTTCATTAAAGCATTCATTAAGAAAAGAAGGAAAAAAGTGTTTGGATTCTACCAGAAAGCCCATAAAAAATCCTCAAAGTAACAGATAACCATGTTTTCAAGAATTCTTCCATTTACACAAAACAGATGAGAGATTTATGGCCAATGAAAATGATCCGTTTACTTAAATTTCAAAGTAAACAATCCAAGAAAAATGCAGAAGGAAAATTACACAGCTTGCAAGTTTCAATTTGGCAAGTTATTTCCTTATACGTTGGCATCTGTGCTTCCCACATAAAAATTAGAGTATTATTGTATGATAGAATTCGAAAAAATGCTTTCCTTCCCTTAAATTGCAATGTAAACATGTAATTCATTCTTCACGAACGGAAAGGATAAAACAATAGTTGCAAATAGCATAATTTAAATATATTCTGTGGTGTCAGTAGGTATTTGATTTGGAAGGCATTTGTACCCTCAAAAAAAAAAAAAAAGAAAGTCACAGAGTAAAAAAATATGTACTGTAGTAGGTATCAAAAGAGAAAAAAAAAAATTGTGAGCAACCACGGTATTGCCCATTGTCTGGAGCTATAGAATGTTTATCAACTATTAAGGCTCCTGCAGATAACCGTATTATCAGTCCGTGTGCGATCCAACAAAACAGTAGATCGCGCTCGGTCCAATGTCATTCTAGGGGCACTGCATATTTAAAATTTTTTCCTTGGTCAGAGTGGATCTGGGGAAAAAAAAAAAAATCACAGCCTGCAGAGTTTGATCCGATATTTAATACACACTTGGCCAGTGTTCAGATTAGAGAAGAAGAACCTTCTCCTGATTCGTGAGAATCAGATCACACTATGCTGACACTCTGATTAGAGTGTGCCCAGAGTGTGATTGGCATATTCAACCAGATTCTCTTGGATAAGAAAATACATGGTGGTATGATCCAAGTATTAGGCCACGTTCACACATTCAGTATGTGGTCAGTATTTCACATCAGCATTTGGGAGCTAAAACCAGGAGTGGAACAGGCAGATGAAAAGTATAATAGAAACACATCATCAATTTTGTGTTTTTCACCCACTCCTGGTTTTGACTTACAAATACTGATGAAAAATACTGACCAAATACTGAGTGTGTGAAAGTGGCCTTATAATGACTATTTTGTTATAAGGACAATACTACAGGTCTCATAGTGAGCCGATGCCCGTTGAGATAATATAAAAAAAGGTAATATACTAGCCAAAATTTATAAACCCTTCATGGTCTTGCAGATATACCTTAGCCAAGAGACTATTTTGCAGAAAAAAAGACAATTACTCTTACACATTATGGTTTAAAACTCTGGACTGTGAAAAATCCTTTCAAGGATCCATCTACACTAATGCAATTTTCATGGTCCACAAGTTATTACATTTTTGCTTAATAATAAACCAATGGAAAAAAAACACATTTTAAAATGTAAATTTTGGTGCAAAAATGAGGACGAGGACTTGTTACAATGAATAGAATTCTTACAAAATTTCTAAAAAATAATTCTAATACCAAAAATAGGAAAAGCCATAATAAAGTCCTTAAGAAGGTAGCATGACAAAGTTAAAATCGACAAGAAATTTAGGAAAATGTATAGAAAAGGGTTCTTTTTTATGTATTTGAAAAGATAGAAAACTAAAAGAAGAAAAAATAAAAAAAAATAAAAAAACCTTTGGGGGTCTGAACATGTGGAAAGTTTCCGGAGATGGGGAGTCTTTCTCTCTTTGTAAACTCTAAAATGAAGAAGCATCAAGTAAGTTGACTTGTTTATCCTCTTTATATTTTGCTTAGATTGACTGTGGAGACATGAAAACACAGATTCAAAAATAACAGCTTATGAAGGGTGAAGGGCTGGATGGACTCGATGGACACCATGCAGCATAAAGCAAAGCGTACATCTGACATACAACGTGACTCGCCATACCTGCTAAACAGCGGCTCAAGACAAAATTTATTTTGGAGAAAAAAAAAATGAATGCATTCCAGATAGAATGGGAAAGACAAAAATGTATCTGCTTGACCACGGGCTTTGCATAGTGTATCCAAGCTGTTAGCAAGAGGAGTAAAGAGGATGCAAAGATCTTGTAGCAGTAGAGCGTTATAAGCGGAAGATTGAGCACCACATGAAGGAGTGAAATACTTGCCAACTTTTGCCGTACATTTCAAATAATGTGGTTTCAATGCTAAAAAGTCTAAGAATCAGGGACTCAACAAGAAATTATCTTTCTTTCTGTAAACACCACATATTGTATATATGTATAGCATGTTGAATAAAATATTTCAAGAATTACTATTGTGACAATTCTATGGAATATTTGGATTTGAAGGCTTAGCCCATAGACTTAACCTATAACTTATACTCCATAATGCATCTTCTTTTTAAACAAATTATAGACTTCACTTTATGGCTCCACTAATTAATTTATAGTTGTTTAAGTGACTAAGTAGCATGTTGCTAGCATTTTACTAGTCCGCATGATGGATAGGAAGTGTACAGCTGTTCTATGTTATATGTACGGATAACCTCTTCTGTTCCGTTCTTTCACTTTCTGTGCCATTTACCCAGGGGACTAATTTGCTGTTGGTTTAGGGAATGTATTTACCATTTCCCAGTAGTAAACTATACAGGTGCAGAGCACAGATGTCTGTATGGACTTAATACTCCGCTTTTGGAAAAATTGGCTCATACTGGAGGACAGTGGTTATGGTAAAGCATGGAATACACAAACATCTAATGAAGTAAATCGATGGCTGGCAAACCTGGCACAACCTTACCATTTCCCGAGCATTTCTACATAATGCCATATCGGGATCAAGTCTATCCAGGATGAAATGGTTTCTTTCTTTTAACTCTGACCGAAGAGTTTGTCCTTTGACCAGGTAAATATTGGCCATATAGGGGATATTCCATACACCACTGCAAAATCAAGATTATTATGATTATACAGTAATTTGTATTTTTCTTGCATAATATTTAACCCCTTCCCAACATATGATGTATTAGTAAGTGCGGTTGAATGGAGTTTCTCTTCAAAACTGAGCTAGCATCATATTCAGGAGATACGGCTGTGATCTATAGCCATTATCTTCCCGTAACTGCAGTGACTTGAGCTTGCTCTGATAGCTGCTGTGAAACCATATAAACTTCAAAATCTAGTAACGACACTGCAATTGTCCTTGCCTACATGCACCAGCTCCCATCGCCTCTCCATTCCCCATGATACAATCACAGGGTACCTATGGGCTGTCATGGAAGGCTGAAGGCTTCTGTTTTAGTCCTGTGAAGCTCAGCCCATGTCCAGACTTCATAAAAGTATAATATAAAGTCATTTTAATTACCTATACATACTGCAATAATGATGTATTGCAGTATATAGATGAAGGGATCAAAAGGTTCAAAACTTCCAAGGGGACTAAAGAAATCAGATCTCACTTTTCTCTTAATAAATAAATATTATAGATAATAATACAAAAAATAACTCATTTTGCATCACCACGTCTGTCAGAGTTCAGTTTATAAAAATAAAATATTAAGTAACTTAAAAAAAATGGAGATGCTAGAAATGTATATTTTTTTTGTCACTGCATCTCCTTAAAAAACAAATACAATAAAAAGTTATCAAAATACGGCAATCTACAATAAGTTACCACAAGAAAACTTTCAGCTTGCTACAAAACAAATACACTTTAAATGATATGTACACATGGCAGCTTTCAGGTAGATTCTGCCCCGAAACCTCCTGAAAATGCACCACAAATGCACCCCATAAAACAAACATGATACACAGTCAAGTCAAAATGACATTCCTGTGCACAGGTTACGTCTTGGGTCATTTCTTTTAACCGAATAAGATTTCAGAAATCTCAAAGTGCTTAAAAGAAGTCATATGCTCATTCTTCACTTCCACTTCATAAGAAAGCCTTAAGTGGCTTCACCTGGGAAAACTCAGAGGCTGAGACAGCATCTAGTAGACACCGAACGAAAAATAAGAAGTTATAGGTTTTAGAAAGTGGCAACATAAGCCAATATATTTTATTTTAATTTCCTATTTCTTTAAAAAAACAAAAAAAAACAAAGACACACAACAGTATATGGGATGAGCGTCCTAGATGAGATTTTTCTTATCTACTGCAATATCAAGTGTTGCAATATATAGAACAAGCAATCAGATGATGGTTGATTTTCCGTCTTTCCATTTTAAAAATAAAATTATATTTTTTTTCCAGTTTTTTATTGATTTTATATTTTTAAAATCTTAATTTTTTGATGTCACTATGGGATTAGAACCCACGATTATGTAATCGCTTATACTATATATAATACTGTGGCACTGCAGTGTACAGTTGTGGACAAAAGATTGGAAACTGACAAATTGTGGTTTTCACGCAGTTTGTTTCTTCAGGGTTATTAGATCTTTTTGTCAGATGGTTTCTATGGTTAATGAAGTACATTTATAAGAATTTTATATGTTTTTAAACTTTTGACAAATGCATCAAGTTCATGTAAAGGCTCAACAGTTAATGTGGACCTTTATTTTTCAAGCCTTCTGCAATTCACCCTGGCAGCTGGATATCAGCTTCTGAGGCAAATCCTAACTGTTACCCATTTTGACTCTAGCGTAAATTGTGGTCTTCTATGCTGAGCTTCACAGGAATACTAAGATGATAGCCATGAGAGCCTTCAGTAGGCCTCCAACTGCTGGAGTAAACTATTGGTGTCCTATGATCAAACGGCAATCGCTGCATGTAAATACCACTGTAGGAGATTGACAATGGCATCTAAGTAATAAGTAATAAACAGAGGGGAATCGGAGCTTAGGTCCGATCGCTGCAGTGACAGACAGATGTTGGGTAGGTAACAGGTGGCATCTACCGTGTGTGGTTTGGTCCCAAGTTCTTAAAGGGGTTCTCTGAGAAAAGTGCTAAAAGGGGTTCTCCGATGAACGCACGTTCACGATACCTGACGGGACGCTGCTTTGATGTGACTTCTGTCTTGTGCTTCACGCAGTCCATCCTGAAATCTAGGATGGGGTGTGATTGATGGTAGCTGCCATCTTTGAGTCCTGACAGAGAACAGTAGATAAATCATCCCTTTTTGTTAAATGGAGGTATTTTGAAAAAGGTTTAATATTTAAATGTATATTATAATTTTATTCATTTTAGCACATTTCTTGGAGAACCTCTTTAAGTCCCCTCCATACTTGCACACCCCAGTGTTGACTAACAGGCACATCATTTTGTGCTTAGTGGCTTATGTTTAAAAAGACATCAGGGTTTTTTTGAAAAAAATATTTTCATAGGAAAAAAAGTCCCTTAAATAATGCAGTTCCTCTAGGACTCCCCTTAGCCCAATAACAGTATACTCACACTCTGTTGCCTTGCACAATATCTACATAATCCTCTGATCTTGCATAGTAGCCATCAGGACTCAAAGAGCCCCAGAAGTTTGACCATAATTTTCCATGTCGGGTCACAAGAGGAGCAATTATTTTTCTAGAAGGAAAAACAAAAATTACATATGTAGAATTTGAAAGTGCTTTAAACAAAAGTATTGTACAAATGTTACCCATCACAATTACATCTGACAGTAATTTTCTCTTATATAGCGGAAGTTACAGAATAAATGGTTTTCCATAGAGCACACTTCTGTACTGCGGTATAAAATCTCTCCACATATTTACATATAGGAAGCATTGTTCCAGAATTTTTTTTCTGTGATTTCATTTCAAGAGTCTGCTCGATACAATCTGGGTGTTTATGTAATGTGCAGCTAGAAAAGGCCAAAAAGGATCATTACTCAAATGTTGAAAGACGACTGTGCGCTTCAATCACACCAATTACAGTTTTCTGTCAAACTTGTAGTTTAGTTTTTCCTCTAAACAGCAAATGAATTGCGCAAAATTACCAACCTGTTTTGTTCAATCAGCAACTTTAAAGTCCTTGGATTTGTCATCACCACATCAGCATCTAAACTAAAGTAGTAGTCGCAGGCGTCATCCTGGCGGCAGATGTCCCTAAGTGAAAAAAAATCAATTATATTTCAGAATATTATAATATGCCAACTGAGCACCTCCTCTCCAAATCCTTTAATGGGTATATGCTGTTTTTGCAAAGTAATTATTTTAGTTATGTATATAGTAATGATGTGTCTTTGAAGCTGAAGTTATACTTCTTTGTTGACTGACCTATATTATGCCTTCTATTTTTATAATCAGCTTTTTCTGACTTGTGAAGCTGAAAGTTCAGTGTTATTTGTGTGTTCCTTGTGAAGCATTCCATCCTGGAACCATCTGTGACATTTAGAAGATTGTCAGCTTAGAATTTGTTCAAACCTATATATTATATATCATGCCGTTTATGAATAATACAAATATGCCTTTACAGTGATCCCAAGTAAACTGGTAGGAAGCTGGTGAGTAATACTGTACCCGAGTCAGCATCCTACAAGGATGAGTTGGAGCTGAAGAGGTTAAGCACAACTGAGTAAAATAGTGAGAGACAGGTGGCACTGGGATAGAAGCAATTGGGGACGAGGGAGTAAGACGGGAGGTGGAGGGTTAAATAAGGAAAAAGTGAAAGTGCGGGGAAAGAAAAAAAAACCTGCATACTTAAGGTATTTGGGTATGTGCACATGTTGCAGATTGGGCTGCAGAATTTTCTGCACAGAATCTGCATCTCTTGGCAGAAACTGCAGGTCAAAATCCGCGCAGTTTTTATCCTTTTTTTGTCCTTTTTATCTGCAGATTTACTGCAGTTTTTTTGCAGATTTCCCCTGCCTTTTGAGACCTGCAGATTCCTATAATGGAGAAGGTCTCAAAACGCTGCAGATCTGCACAAAAGAAGTGACATGCTGCAGTTTTAAATCCACACCAAATCTGCGCAGAAAAATCTGCAGCATGTGCACTGCATTTTTTGATTTCCATTGACTAGAATGGCACTGTACATCGCTTGCAGTTCTGCTGCAGATCTGCAAGGCAAAATCCGCTGCGGAACTGCAACAGAATCCGCAACGTGTGCACATACCCTCAATGTCAAGTCATGGTGGCCGAAGTGGTGCTGGGTCCTTGGAGGTGGAGCGCAATAAGCTGTGGGGGGAATTATATGGATAGTTCCCTTCAGGGTGGGAATAAGAATGGCTTGGCTTATCTGGCACTTCATGGGGCTCTGGACAGGAGTGAACCCTGGGAGCTGGTGGTGTGGTTAATTTACCACTGATATTGATATGATGACCATTAGATGGTTTTTATGTCTAGAGTAGGGTTGAGCATTCCGATACCGAAACCCGGTTCCGATACCTGAAATCCAATGTAAGTCTATGGGAACAAAATATCGGAATATTTTTACTTCCGATATTTTGTTCCCATAGACTTACATTGGATTTCAGGTATCGGAACCGGGTTTCGGTATCGGAATGCTCAACCCTAGTCTAGAGATAACATTTTTTTAGTTTGAGTTTATGTGGGTGTTAGAACTGGAATCTCCAAGGCCCTTCCAAATTTTGGTACTTTATAACTGTTATTATCAGTTGTTAATAAATGGCTGTGGTGGCCAATTTAACCCCAAAATTAAGTCTCCTGTGTAAGATTATTACAGTTTAGAGTGAATTGAATTGGGAAGTTAGTAAATGGGAGAAGGATTGAATGGAACATATCGGCCATACCTGGTCAAGGTTTATTTGATACCTGCAAAACCAAGTTTGCCCATTTCAGAACCATAACAAAGCATCTAGAGATGAGCGGATCTGTCAAAAGTTGTATTTGCGAAATTGAAATCATTCTTCATTTTTTGGCATCAGAGCAAAGTGAGTTTAGAAAAATCCATATTCTCAAAAAAGTGGGTTTTTTTTTGTATATTCAAGTAGAATTACATTCCATTAGAATAAATTCACTCATTTTAAAATAGCAATCCCTCTGATAATAAGAAATGAAGGAAGGATCTTCCGTTATACTATGATGTAACAGATAAAAAGTAATATGCACTCACTCCCTCTCTTCACATATACATGTATGGCAAGATGGAGATACAGGATCATACATAAAACTAGTATATTGTAGCAAGCTGTGATAGTTTCTGCTATTCTGCAATATTTCTCATTTCCAGAGAAACTGTATGTAAGCTATTTCAGCTGTGCTCTGGGAGATAACAGCGCTCCATGCCTCTTTCCTTGTCCTTTGCATCATATGTAAGGAATGTTCTGCTATATCCTCGCTGTAAATTAAGCAGCCTTTTCCCTGGCCCAGGACGGTGGAACTGGATTTCTCTAGAAGTGATTTTAATTGATTTGGCAAAGCAGATAATCGTGCGGAAATGCAGTCTAGCGGGATTCTATTACAGCCAGTAATGACAGGGTTACATCGCTGGATTGTGGTGTAAATACTAGATTTACAGATATAGCTGCATCGCACAAATTAAACTTAATGGGCGGCCGATTTGTAAGTGATACGCGTATGAATGACAATTCATACATAAACCGCATTGTACTCTTTGCAGGAATGCCTGTGCGATCTTAACATGCTGTTACACTATTTTTTGCTCTAATAATGGCCTACAGATCTGTATTGAACACATTATGTATATTACCCCCACTTTTCTATATTAAAATGTGTGAATGTTATATCCATTACTGCAGGTTGACTTCTGATTCTTGTTATTTGGCAAGCCTTCAGCCTAAACGGCCAACTGTAGTTAACTAAACTACATACAATGTATATATTTTTATATGGACTATATATAGTTTATGTGGAATTTATATGGCTGCATAAACTAAAGAACATTTCCACCTGAAACAAAACATTAATGGGATGTAATCCGGCTTCATTTTGAAGTTATGGTACTATTTATACAAGCCGTGTTCTCAAACACTCTCAGAACTCTTCGTCAAAGCAACCAGGAAATAATAGCCGACTAATGATTATAGCAGGAGTAGACACTCAGGACGGGGCTATTTAGCATACCCTTACCACTGTCCATGCCTTTTGAGACTCCATCACAGCAAATTTGGGGCACTTCAGACAGAAATGAGGCCAGCGGTACGTAAAACCCAGCAAAAGTGGGTATTCCGGAGTTACATTTAATTGAATCTGTCTGCAGGTTTTTGCTACATCATCTGAGAACAGCCTGGTTAGGCAAAGAAACCATGAATCTAACAATGACGCAGAGTTTTTAGATTTAACAATGAAACAGAGCTCAGAAAGCTGCCCCCACCTACAATAGGCTCTATATGTACATTGTCTATTGACAGTGAGCTGATTATCACAGGAGGAGGGAGGAGTCAGACAGGTGCTCAAGGTAGCCATCTAGTCACAGCAATGATAATTTCCTAGTGATGAAACATTCATGGTAAGTAAACAACAGCATGGCAGTCTGAAAAGTGATACATCCCTGAAATCTGTGTTTAACACTTGCCTTTTGCAGTCTTCAGATTACATAGCAAAAACCTGCTGACAGATTTCCTTTAAAGGGTATTATGAAGAGGGCATGGCTCTTTCCAGGTGGTATTTATCTAGTAGGATGTAAAGGTCTCTATTCCCCTAGAATAAGTTGTGTTAAAGGGAATCTGTCAGGTGAATTTTTAGTACGATAATAATGATATTCTGAAATGGGGCTTGTTCAGTTCTTTCAGAATATATAACTTTTATTGCTGTAGCTGCTCTGGTGTTCTTGTTGTAAGCACTGGAGAATTCAAAGCCTTGTGCCTACTAGTCAAGCATATGTAAATCCAAACTGAATATGCACTGCTCACCACACCATAGAATCATAGAATCATAGAATGGTAGAGTTGGAAGGGACCTCCTGGGTTATCTGGTCCAACCCCCTGCTCAAAGCAGGATTCACTAAATCATCCCAGACAGATGTCTGTCCAGCCTCTGTTTGAAGACTTCCATTGAAGGAGAACTCACCACCTCTCGAGGCAGCCTGTTCCACTCATTGATCACTAACTGTCAAAAAGTTTTTTCTAATATCTAATCTGCGTCTCCTCCACCCATAATCCCACCCGCCCCTCTGCACCGATGTCAGTGATAGGCTGGGGTCAGATATGCCAGAAACTCGCACGAGTCTCACATGTCAATACCCGGCACTGCTGCTGACACTCGGAACCGGAGCATGCGGCTGCATAGAAATACATGCAGCCGTACGCTCATATCTGAGTTCCGTCAAAAGTGCTGGGTCTTGACATGCGAGACTAGTGCGAGTTTCTCACGTCTGACCCCGGCCATAGTAAAAATCTTCATTGCCATTTACGATCACCGACATCGGTGCAGAGGGGTGGGCGGTATTATTGGCGTGGGGAGCAGTGCATAATCAGTTTGGATTCACCTATACTTTACTGACAGGCGCACGCTGTAAATTCTCAGGTGCTTGTATCAAGAAAACCGAAGAAGCTACAGCAACACAAGCTACATACTCTAAACTGGGGCTCCCAAGCCCCAATTCAGAATGCCAATAGCATTGTACTAACAAAAAAAAATCACCTGACAGATTCCCTTTAAGCATTCCAAAGACTTTTCGTTACATAGTTCAAAATATAATTTTTTTTGTTCTATAGTACAAGGATTCCTTCGACTCCGCTACTAGCAATCATAGGACAGAAGGCATTTAAAATGGTATTACATTCCCATGTTTCTTGCTTCCGCCTGAGTAATCATTTCTTCAGGTCCAACTACTTTTAGCTTTTTAATGACTCTCTTGGCATCTTTCCAAAATTTCTGAACATGTTTTTCATGATATACTTCCTGAAAGGCAAAAAGGAAAGTTTCTGATAAGTTCATATGTAGTAAATAACCACCACCCTGTTCTGTCGCCTGGTGAATGGTCTTTGTTATGGGTATCGTTCGCCATTCTTGTCAATTTTACATACCAATAAAATTTCCTAGTGGTATCTAAAATCTATATACTTTAAGATGTTGTTCAGAATCAGAAAAATTTAGGACTGGGATTGTCTGTCAGAAAATAACTTAAATGTGAAATCCATTACAAGTACACAGGGCATTCTGACAGTATTTATTTGGCTGCAGAGATTATGGGCTATGTCTACATATGACCACCAAGTCATTCATTGATGGCAATCACTGCCTCAGTAGTGAGACCGTTGTGACAATATTGATTCTGCACAAAAACAGCTTACAGCTGGGGTATGTTCACATCGCGGCTACACTGTGTGAGCTTTTCTGTCTAGAAATCAGGATGGAAAATCTAGAATACTACAGCAACAAAGTGGGAAAAATTTCAAGAAGTCTCCACCAAGGACTGCAGAAATTATGCAGATTTTAAACAGATTGAAAATATTATTCAGATTGTATCTTTTGCCACACCTATGGTGAAATTAGCAGCAAATCAACATAAAAAAACAGGAAAAAAATCAGTATGCAACACATGGGCATTTTTTGTGCTTTTTTGCTTGTCCTGAATCCACAATGATTAAATTGATATCAAAATGTGTACTTCATAACAAAGCATATAGCAAAGCATTTATTGAAAAAGTATTCCCCATCTCCAGGATTCTATCCTGATATGTAGTAGGTGTGTAAATAATAATAATAATGTACCATATTTTTTGGACCATAAGACGCACTTTTTTCCCAAAAAAATTTG
>VIAB01007834.1:66913-79907 GCA_009801035.1 Oophaga pumilio
CCAGAGAGCAGCAGGAGGCCTCCAGCGGGGAGAGTCGGCCCGCTTAGTCCCCATGAGGGGACGCAGGGAGACCGGCTCGGTGTGGTCGAGGAGACAGGAGCAGCCACGGAGGAGGAAGGCGCAAGGCCCCGACCACCACTGCCCGGCAAGTGAATGAGCACAGGTACCGCTGCAACAGCCGGCCACCAACGTACCAGAATCTCTCCGTGCTCCAAGGGGGAAAGGAATATACTGGTTAATGGGAGGGTTTTTTTAACCTCTCTGTGTTCCTGTCCCCCAATAGGACAAGGAGACATCCTCCTATGCTATGCTGTCATGGAAGGCTACTAGAGAAACAAGGCTTGTGCAGATTAAAATTATTTTTAAAAAGGAATTAGACTAGTTGGTGAAATATAAAAGTAAAACTCTCACAGCTCCCCTGCAGCTCCTGTTTCTGCACTCCCCAGGTCGCCGCATCCTCATCCTCCAAGACAAACCGTAAATATCTGCTCAAGAAATCACTCAGATTGATTAGCGTCAATTACTGGTCATTACTGGTGTGTCCTGACCGGATAGGTAGTACAATTCAAATAACAAAAAAAAAAAACATACTTGGCACTATACTGCAAATGATAATCCATGATTAGGAAAGAAACTCAGCGGTCACAGAGCGCATATAGTTGGCTGGTGGTCTTGTACATAAAACAAGCAACAAGATGCATGCAAGCAATAATGAAGAAAATAGGCACTCTCCATAAAGTATAACCCATCTCCTTTAATTGTGTACAAAATTTTAAAACAGCAATTGGCTGAGAGAGGCACGATTACGTTTCAGCAGGATGGAAATACTGGGTAAAGTACGGACCAGGTATGTATTGAAACAGTAGCTGGGGCCAAATGGAACCTCAAAATCTTACAATAGGCTAGCGGTCTTTATGAACCCTTTGTTGCCTGCAGCACTGGATAAGCCCACCAGAGGATCCTCTGGAGGGTACCGACAGCCATTGCATTGCCATTGCAGTAGTTAATTTACTGCTAATTTTTCACTGTTTTTCTCTGGCCAACTCAGCAGAGCGGTGATGCAGTTATAAAATCTGAACCACTGCTGCTCACTTTAGACTGAACAGATTGCTGCCCGCTCTGGTCACTCCATTGTTTACAACCTAGGACAGAGCAGTGATGACATGGAGAACAGTGCTTCTGCCATTTTGCAATCTAACATGGATTGGCTGCAAAACAGCCAACCAGTGTTAAGGTTGTATTTCATATCTGACTGCACCCCCTTTATCTAAATAGCACAGCTCAGGTCAGCAGCTGTGCTGTGATTGTGGACTGCACTTCTGCACAAGGGAGAAACATGAAGGCTCCTGCATCGCAGTTTCAGGCACCAGCAATACAGAGTCCCTAAATTCCACCACTGTCTAATTGTTGGAGTGTCTGGAGCCACGCCATTTAGGGGGTTATATGAGTGGTGTTAACCCATTAACGACTGCTGATTCCCCGTTCTAACGGCAGCAGTTAAGGGGCCTTATTCCTCAGCACCGCTTTTTAACGGCGATGAGAAATAAGGGCATAGAGACCCCAGCCTCAGAAAATCTCCAAGGTCTTGGCTACCAGGGGAAGCCGAGACCCCGGAGGATATGATTCGGGACATTTTTTACCGTCCCCAGTTTTATTCACCGAATAACGGCGATCGCAAAAAAAAAGTCAGCTTTCCCATTCATTTCTCTCTCCTCTGATATGATATGGCATACCATAGGAAAAAGAAATGAGGTACCTCCACCATCGCCGGACCCTCTGGCTCCGTCCCCCAAACCTCCATGTCTTTTCTGGAAGAAAATTGCGGGCGAATGCGCAGTGCGCCCGCTGAGATCTGCCGACAGGTAGCCAGCAATGACAGGAAATTTTTCCTATTTTTTCATTTTGATCAGTGTGATAGACCCCATCACAGTGATCAAAATAAAAAAAGTCAATCAAACCCCTGTTTGTCACCCCCTTAGTTAGGTAAAAATAATAAAATTAAAAAAAAGCTTTTTTTCATTCTTTGCAGTTAGGGTTAGGGTTGGGGCGTTGGGGTTATGGTTGTGTTGTTGGGGTTACGGTTGTGGTGTTGGGGTTACGGTTGTGGTGTTACACTTTTGGTTAGGGTTGGAATTAGAATTGGGATTAGAGTTTGGGGTGTGTTGTGGTAAGGGTTGGGGTTAGGGCTGTGATAGGGTCAAGGTGTTAGAGTTGGGGGGTTTCCAGTGTTTAAGTACATCAGGGGGTCTCCAAACAAGACATGGCGCCCACCATCGATTCCAGCCAATTTTGCATTCAAAAAGTCAAATGGTGCTTCCTCCCTTCTAAGCCCTGCCGTGCGCCCAAACAGTGACTTTCCCCCACATACGAGGTAGTGGTGTACTCAGGAAAAATTGAACAACAAATTTTGTGTTCTATTTTCTCCAGATACCTTTGTGAAAATAAAAGAGTTTGGGTCTAAAATATTTTTTTTGTGAAAAAAGTTAAGTGTTAATTTTTTCCTTTCACGTTGCTTTAGGCTGGTTTCACATTTGCGTCTGTGTGCGCAGCATTTCATCCGTATTGATCCACATGCATAATGCTTACATATGTTTAACATGGTGTAGGCAGAGACATGCGTTTGCATGCCAACCCGTATGCATGCGTCATTTCTCGGTGTGCGACGGTGTCAGGCAAACGCAACATGTTGCATTTTTTTGAAGCGGCAAAAATCTGTCAAATATGCACAATCAAAGAGGTTAAAGAGAGACCATCGTTCAGTTAGGAGGGACTTTGGACCTCTCACACAACACCCATGTTACCAATAACAAAATGGGTGTCCATCAATCTTACAGTTAATGACTGTGGCTAGTTTTGCAAGGTTAGCCCTCAATCAGTTATGAGTTGTAAGTGGAAGGGCAACTTCACAGGTGTCCAGCAAGAGAGAAAGCACTTGATGGCTATAGTGCAGGGCAATATAAGGACAGTACAAATATGTAGGCAGTCACTATGGCTTAGTGGGAGAATTGGGTGGAGCCTGATCAACAAGGGACATGGCTCAGATGAGTAGCATATGCTGCACGTGTCTTAAATGTGTTCATTGTCTTGATGAATGACATGTACAAAGCTTGAATTTTAATCTGTAGTAATATAATATATTATATTAAAAAAAATAAATTGAGCAAATTCTTAGGTCTCATCCCTGGGAATAATTCCCCTTGGTGTGATTGAAACATTCTTAACATAGCAAGATTGTTTCCAGGTTGCTCAGTCATCACAAAACTAACAATTATTTGCTGCAATACATTTTTTTTAACAAAGTAAATGTAAAATTTTACAGTAGTTTCACTTTTTAACGAAACACGCTTTATTTGGCTCAATATAGTAGTGACTATGCTTTGCCATACACTGGAGAATGAACTTTTTCTGGTCTTGAGTGGTCCGGGACGAATGAGTGTACTCATAAATGCAATGGAGTGTTCGGCAGCATCATTCACGATTTTCAATAAGGCGACTTTTGAGGATGCATCGATGTAACTTGCATTAGTTCACAGACAAGGACCTTGATGAAGAAAATCTTGGCTTATTGCCAGTGCAAAGAACAGGTTTTTTATTTTGGTTGATGTGAAGTGATGAAGCTTTTTGTGTGACACAAGGTCTTCAGCAAGCTGCACGAGAGTGGGGATAAAAGGTATTTAGTCAGCCACCAATTGTGCAAGTTCTCCCACTTAAAAAGATGAGATGTCTGTAATTGACATCATAGGTACACCACAGCTATGAGAGTCAAAATGAGAAAAATCCAGAAAATCACCTTGTCTGATTTTGGCAAGATTTATTTTGCAAATTATGGTGGAAAATAAGCATTTGGTCATTAACAAAAGTTAATCTCAATATTTTGTTATATATCTTTTGTTGGCAATGACAGTGGTCAAATGTTTTCTGTAAGTCTTCACAAGGTTGGCACACACTGTTGATGGTATGTTGGCCCATTCCTCCATGCAGATATTCTCTAGAGCAGTTATGTGTTGGGCCTGTCGCTGGACAACATGAACTTTCAAATCTCTCCAAAGGTTTTCAATGGGGTTGAGATCTGGAGACTGGGTTGGCCACTCCAGGACCTCCATATGCTTCTTACGAAGCCACCACTCTTTCATTGCCCTGGCCGTGTGCTTGGGATCATTATCATGCTGAAAGACCCATCCACATTTCATCTTCAGTGTCCTTGCTGATGGAAGGAGGTTTTCACTCAAAATCTCATGATACATGGTGCCATTCATTCTTTCATGTACACGGATCAGTTGTCCTGGTCCCTTTGCAGAGAAACAGCCCCAAAGCATGATTTTGCCACCCCCATTATTCACAGTAGGTAAGGTGTTCTTTGGATGCAACTCACCATTCTGTCTCATTTTCTTTCTACCAAACAGTTTTACTTTGGTTTCAGCAGACCATATGACATTCTCACAATACTCTTCTAGATAATCTAAATGCTCTCTAGCAAACTTCAGACAGGTCTGGACATGTACTGGCTTAAGCAGGGTGACACATCTGGCACTGCAGGATCTCAGTCCCTGGTGGCATAGTGTGTTACTGATGGTGGCCTTTGTTATGGTGGTCCCAGCTCTATGCAGGTCATTCACTAGGTACCCCCATGTGGTTCTGGGATTTTTACTCACCGTTCTTGTGGTCATTTTAACCCCACGGTGTGAGTTCTTGCATGGAGTCCCAGATCGAGGGATATTATCAGTGGTCTCGTATGTCTTCCATTTTCTTATTATTGGTCCCACAGTTGATTTCATCACACCAAGGTGCTTGCCTATTGTAGATTCAGTCTTTCCAGCCTAGTGCAGTGCTACAATTTTGTTTCTGGGGTCCTTCGACAGCTCTTTGGTCTCCACCATAGTGGAGTTTGGAGCGTGACTGTTTGAGGTTGTGGACACGAGTCTTTTATACTGATAACAAGTTCAAACAGGTGCCATTACTACAGGTAATGAGTGGAGGACAGATGAGCCGCTTAAAGAAGAAGTTACAGGTCAGTGGGAGCCAGAAATAGTGCATGTTTTTAGGTGACCAAATACTTATTTTCTACCATAATTTGCAAAATAAATGTTGCCAAGTCAAAGTGATTTTCTGGATTTGTTTTCTCATTTTGATTCTCATAGTTTGGTCTACCTATGATGTCAATTACAGACCTCTCTCATCTTTTTAAGTGGGAGAACTTGCACAATAGGAGGCTGACTAAATACTTTTTTTCCCCACTGTAAGCAGACATCGTTGCCTTCCTTCTGCAGAGCTTGTACCATCTCAACCTTTTCTGTGCTTGGAACCTCACTGTCTAAAAAACCCAGATCCACCATAATCTCGCTGAGGTACCACAGGTGTCTGTTGAAAGTTTTTATTCCAGCCTCAGAAACAGGCCTGTTGATTCCTCTGTATACTAAGAGTTCTTGCAGTAATGTCAAGTCATTTTGCAGTGATGTGGCTGAGATCTGACAGAAGCTTTCAAGTATAAGTAGACAGTAAAAGTGCAAAATTGATGGAGATTTTTTTTAAACTTTTTTTTTGTTAAAATTAAACAAAAATTAATGATGAAACATGAAGATCTTCAAGCTTATATCACTTTGGCCTTCCATCGGGATTGATGGTAGGCTCCTGGAGTATTTATAGGTACGTCTGACACAGGAGGGCCAGTGATAAAGGGAACTGTCACCAGGTTTGGCTGAAATGAGATACAGCGACGAACGTTCAGGGCTGATATACAGCATTCTGTAATGCTGTATATCTGCCCCATCTCAACCTGTAAGAGAAGAAAATAACTTTTATTATACTTACTTGCGGGGAAGTCCGGTCCGAGGGGTGTCTTGGTCTTGGTCTGGCGCCTCCCATCTTCTTGCGATGCCGCCCTCCTGCTTGCTTCTTGTGGATGACGCAGGGATGCCTCAGTTTCCTCAACCCCACGCTCCTGCGCAGGTGTACTTTGACCTTTCCCGGCACCTGTGCACTGCAGTACTTTGCTCTATCCTCAACAGGACAGAGAAGTACGCCTGTGCAGGAACGTCTGTGTGTTCTCAAATGTAATGACAATAGTAAAGAACGCCTTTATATTTGTTTGTTGTCATTTAGCTGGTCTTAGCGTGTTTTTACATTGCGCTCAGGCACCCGTTCGGTTGCCCCTTTGGGGCTTAAGTCCGACCCCTCAGCTAAACGGGAGTTGGACGTACGCACAGCCAAATCCATTGACTTAAATGTTGCCGGCAGAGCAAACATGTGCTTTGCCATGCATAATTTTCAGGAGTGTACACCTACTGGAGGTGGACACCCAGACATAGTAGACTGAGTCTGAGTGTACACCTCCAATAGGCATATACACCCGAAAATGATGCACGTCAGAGCGCATGTTCACTTTGCTGACATCATTATAGTCTATGACCAACTTGGCACATACGTAAGAATCCCATTTTTTGGGAGGTTTGGACGTAAGCCCCGACGGGGGTGCCTGGACACAAATTGAAAGCACCCTTACTTTAACTGAAAACTGTGAATAACAGTAAGGTCAAATCCAAAAACTTTATTCCAGCAAAAAGATGCCAGAATAAAGTTTTTGGATTTTATCCTATGGGTTGGTGTACAGGATTGAATCTCCTTCCTTCTTCTTGCACACAAATTAGGTCAACATTATAGACAGCAATTACTGACATGTTGAGTGTGAGTTTAAACTCATAAGTGTTGAAAATTAATATATTGGTTTTAAAGGCATAGTCAACTTTTTTTTTTAAGTTCCTTTTTTTTCTCTTTAGAAACAGCGCCAGTTTTCTATTCTGCCTGTGTTTTGGTAATTACAGTTTCTCTCCATTCAAGTTAATGGGGTTGAATTACAACACCAGACACTGCTCACTGCTTTCCTTGATGATTTAACAGTTGCATAATAACCTAATAAATTAGAAAGCCAAAAAAATAAGAGATTCAGCTTCCGTGCCACAATACTTTCACTTTTTTGTGTTCTGCATTTGATTGTTCCAAGTCCATGACCTAATTTACTAGCCACTGTTTGTCAGGCATCCAGTACAAATCATACATTTGGAATTCATTTTTTTCCTTCCGTTTACTCAAAGCAACAATAAACCAGTTTGAAACCATCTTTGTACATAACACATATAATCAGCCACTAAACACAAACACATGGAAACCTCAATCTACAAAACAGATAGGCAGCTGCCAAAAGGGATTTCCAGTCTTCTCAATCATAATGCTTAGCTTCCCAGACAGAAATGTTTTGCTTATATTGTTCTGGTGTGTCATTTTACAAGGCTTGCTATGAATGAAGCAATGTAATAAAAACTGACGTGTAACGTCTTCCACAAATCTGTCACAGGAAACCATGAAAATCAGGGTGGAGTAAGGAAAAGTAAATTTTAAAATTCCAAAAACACTTACTAGTGATTAGTGAAACATCTGTTAGTCTAAATCTCCAACAAATCAACTTTCTCCATATTACTACCCTACAAGGCAATCCTACTGATGGAGACAATCATCTTAACACAAATTTCCAGTCCAAAACTTTCTCTAGTTACTAACCACAAATTGCGATTTTCTTGTTTAACTTGTTATTGGAATGCTGGTATTTGATCACAAGCACGTTCGTTTTATTGGGCGACACATCTTATTCTGTTCAATACATTACCTTAAAAACAGAACCTGCAACCAGGTTTTCCCCATATAAAAGTACAACCAGTAACAGTAAGGCCTCTGCTACAGCATTCTAGAATGCTGTACACAAGTCCCCAGTCTCCTCTGCAAGGCACAAAAAATAGATTTTATTATACTCACAGATGGCACAGTTTGGTCCAATGGGCGTCTCTACTCTTCATCCGGCGCAACCGCTCTTTTTATGATTGCTGTCTTCCTACCCTGCTTCGTGTGAATGACACTTCCCATGTCATCCACAGAGTGTCCCTCAACATGCTCCTGCACAGACATACTTCTCTCTGCCCTGCAAAGGGCAGAGAGAAGTACTGTAATGTGCATATGCCAGCTTTACCTACGGGTCATCGGCACACTTTGGACTTACCCCACTCATGCGCATTACAATAATTACACTGTGAAAAAATGGAACAGCACAATACCAACTGGCGTGTGCCCAGGCCTCCTCAGCAGTGTATCCAACACTTGCCCAAATCCAGATAAACATAAAAAAGGCAGATCTCCATAGAATTCAAGGTAAAAAAAGGTGGACTTTGTTCAAACTCACATAGCATGGCAACGTTTCATCTCACACTGAGCCTTTCTCAAGCCTTAATAGAAAGGCTCAGTGTGAGTCGAAACATCGCCATGCTATATGGGTTTGAATAAAGTCCACCTTTTTTTCACCTTGAATTCAATGGAGTGCTGCCTTCCTTTTTACGTTTTACGATGATTACAGAGAGAATTACGCCTACTCAGGAGCATGATGGAGGACACAGTGTGAATGACGTAGAATGCGTCATCCATAAGAAACTGGGAAGGACGGTGATCGTAAGAAGATAAGAGGCACTGGATGAAGACCAGAGAAGCCCATCAGACCGGACCATATGTAAGAATAATAAAAGCTACTTTTTGTGCCTTGCAGAGTGGACTGGGGACATCTACGCAGCATTCTAGCATGCTGTAACAGAGAATTTACAGGTTCTGGCTGTATTTTAAATGGGGAAACTTGGTGATAATTCCCATTTAACCCTAAGAATTTCTTAAAAAACCATGCAATGTTATTAATTCGCACACTACATTACTTTACTTATAGAACAATTTGTTTAAGTTTTTTTTTACACTTCAAATAAGGTTTCATTAAAATTGATTTAAGGGGTAAAAGCGGGAATGTGCTTCCAACTGCATTGGTGCCTTTGACATTAATGGCCCTCTTATTATACTCATTTTTGTAATCTTCTCTAAACATTAATGGGTTAAAATTCCCATGATTAAATACTTTTCACCTATTCAATTAAAAGGTGATAACTTGTGAATCAGTGGGGTTCCAACCATTGGGACCCACCAATCCTAAAATAGGGCTCTAAAATGCCCCATCATAAACAAGCTGTGGTTGGGCATGCGTGCTAGTGCGATATTCACCCTCTGTACTCGGTCATCTTTGGCAGTCCAGTAAACCATGAATGAAGCAGTGGTGCACATGCCCCACTGTTCCATTCTGAACTGCACAGCCCCGTTCTCTGGATCAGAAACCAATAGTTAAGGGTGAGGACTGTACATCTAAATACATAGCACAGATGTGATCAGCAGAGATATTTCGTTTTCAGAATATATACAATCTTCTATTCAATAGGTTATTTAAAAAGGCAAAAAAATTTCATTGCAGTATGAAAACAAAGATTTACCAAAGGAATCAAATTATCCAATTTATGTTAATGGAAATTATATAAACATTTCAATTACAAGGAATTGATAAACCGCTTACTTGATGTGTTGATAAATCTATAGTGTCCATATCACATGTCCCACATCCAGATTCAGGAGTCCAAATATTTGGTATATAATTTCCAAAATAATTTAGCTGAACCTAAAAAAAAGGTAAAAAAAATACCATAGCAGTTTTAAGAAATATAAAAAGGTCCCATTTACAGTAGAAAATTATATACAAACTAATATATGCAAAAAGTTTAAAGCAAAGAATGGCATGAAAATGTAAAGCGTTACAGAATAAAAAGGAGGCTTCTTTATATGTCAATTATTTAAAAGTATATATTTTTACAAAATCATTGTCTTCTATATATCTCCAGTGTTACTTTTTTAAGCTTGTATCTCTTCTACTATACAAGAAGAAAGGCAAAAATGGCCAAGTGGAGGGAGGTTTACAACCCATATAAAATTATGAGTCTAGCTAATGTTGCGCTTTGTCATACAACAGTTGATATTTGCTTACAAACATTTACAAGCCATTTTATAAGGTTCCAGTTTGAATGTTTAAACAACAGGTGCTTTGTTGGAGCCGCCACATGGATATGACCACCATCAATGGCATTAATTGGCTTGTTAACTTCGTTTTAAACAAGGGTCAATGAGGAGACAAGTTGTAGGATGCGGCACACGGGCAAACTGTCGAGAAAAGGAGGAAAACGTCCCATATTTTTTAAACTCTACAAGACCTTTTGGGGCTGAAGTTGTGCCATTTTAGAAAAATGTGCTCCATGTTCACAAACAACCACCTTTGTCTCATCCTTCTGTGGCTGGAATAGACCATGTAATTTGTGGGCATAAGGCCGCATAACGGATGGTCAGAAGTGCACGCATCCTGCACACTTTCTATGTGTGTGTCTCATCTGGAAGCAATCACTAAACTACTGTTCAAGATATCCTACGTTCATGTGGTGATAACTAAGACTTTCTCGGGCAGGATTACACAGCAGACTAAAACCATCATACAAAGATATATATTATTTGAAAAATACACTGCAAAAATCAGCGAGCACGCAACAATCGTGGTGCCATGTAGCAACTGACAAACGATGGTCACCATCCGGTCACGCCACTACAGCTGAAAACCTAAGCGAATAGGACAGTAGCTAAGTGTCCAGATCAATTAAATAATGATTTTTAACTTTTCAAATGTAATTAATATTCATTTTTAGTGTGGTGCCGCAATCCACCAATGCCTTTCAAACGCAGCTTGTGCTTTTTATAGTGGCATTACAAGTATGCTTTCACTGTTTCTCAAGCTAAATGCCATTTCTGCGCACATAACACACTAGTGTCATAGGTACCAGACCCAAATTCACACGTGGCATAATTAAAACGTAACTTAAGAGCTATAAAATGGATAAAGCAGCAAACCAAATGAAGAAAATGGAGTTATTATAAAGAAAACCAAAAAGCAGGATGCATGATCGTAAAAAAGCAAACACTAATAAAAAAAAATTCTGACATCCATGACACAAATATTGCATAAGGTTTAATATAAACTCTCTATTATTCTTTGCAGAAGTAGAAATAGGGCTGCAAATATTAAACAATTGCTAGTATGGTAACCAAAACGCAGCTGTAAATGCCGAGTTACTGCAATGCAGTTTTTAATTCCATATTACTTTGGTCAGAGGTTGTAAGATCAAAATTTAGAGACATGGAACAATAAAAAGATGGAAGAATAAATAAGACCAACGACACTGGGTAACACGATTTCGTTTTTCAGATTGAGATGAATCGGGATTCTTCTATCCTGAAAATCACAGCAGTGTTGACATCGCACTGATACAGCCAGTGATTAGCTGCAGTAGTCACAGGTCTGTGTCGAAAATGTAATGACTCAAGAAGAACAGAGACTGGAGATGGAACTGAGACTGGTGGGGGACCCATGAAGTGTTGGAAAGAGAGCAACAGGAGGTCGGTATTAGGTTGGGGTCACACTTGCGAGAAACTCGCACGAGTCTCGCACCTCAATAACCGGCACTGCCGCTGGCACTCGGACTGGAGTGTTCAGCTGCATAGAAATACATGCAGCCGCACACACCGGTCCTGAGTGCCGGCGGCAGTGCCGGGTATTGAGGTGCGAGATTCATGCGAGTTTCTTGCAAGTGTGACCCCGGCCTTACTTTTTATTACATGGCACTAGAAGTGAATTTAGATGTCTGGACAATCCCTTAAATCTTTTGTTTTAGGCTTCATTCATAATTATTCCAATACACTTTGTAATTTTAACTCACATTATACCATGAACCATTTTAAAGCGCAATTTCTTTCCCCCAGGTCACATAATTAGGACACCTACTGCAGTATAACTACAATAAAAAACAGCAAAGTCAAATAAATGTAGTCCAATAACAAAACAATATAAAGGCATTGCCTTTAATATGATTACAACGCCTTATTACCTTATGCCCAGGGACTATTAAAATACTAAATCAGATGATGAAACCAAAACCGCAAACTAATGTAAGCAGGAAAGGCAACAAATGCTTTCCAGATGACATCAGTCTGTGACAGTCTGGCCCGTCTCTTGTAAGACACTTTTCCTCCTTTCATAGGGTTTGCTTCTTTCCGTGTTACTCGACTTAACCAACTCATGGGGGAATTGAAAGCCATATGAACAGACGTTTAACTCAACAAATACCAATAGCGCCCGAACAGCACAGACTCCAGCGTCAGAGGTCAGAGAAATTACTAATGTGTAGTCACAGGCTTCTTTGGTGTACGTAACCTCACTTAGAAGCCGAGACTGAAAACCAATCCTAAAATAACTGGTGAGTCACTCAGAGAAATTAGGTATCTATGACACTATGTTTCCAGATGAAAAATACATCTCACTGTTCCTTGTCTTTCATTTGCACAAGAACAAGGTACACCGTGGTTCAAAGTGTTCTCAGACTTTACATTGAGGGATTTTATTTCAGACAGCGGCTGAAGAAACAGCACAAATCACTGACTTTCAATGCCAAACAAACTTTATTATACCAATATTCCTGTTTCCTGGGAACGTTTCAAAGACAAACAAAATATGAATAAAAGGTCCTGGGAAAGTGATGTATTCCACCGCTACACCCTACAAAGTATAATACCTCAAAAAATTGTCACCTGCTAGAATATTTTCTTCTGAAGAGCCAACTCCTGGATGCTCATTTTATTTTACACGTTTTCCCTCTTGCCCGTCTACTCGATTTCTAAATCTGTTCTCTGTTTGGCAGGCAAAAATGGAGCATGTGGTCCAGTACTTGCGACTTGGCTCATTTTGATGGAAAGGTTAAAAAAGTATCATAAAATATAGCAAAAACCTTGCATCTATGCCACAGTGATTTAGGAAATGTTCTAATGCTATTAAATTTTTCAACCCAAATAAATGGAGACTGAGTGAGTTCAATGAGGGGAGTAAAATGGTTGCAAAATATTGGACATTTGTTATACAAGTTTCGGAACAGATGTCGACACAAACAGCAATATGAAAGAGGTTGTCGATACCAAAACATCTCTAGTACATATAGTAGTTCACATTAAAGAAGCTGTCAAGGGCTAAAGGTACTGTCACAGTAAGCGAGATCGCTAA
>VIAB01007835.1:0-16760 GCA_009801035.1 Oophaga pumilio
GAGCCTCTGCTCAGAAACCATCTCTAGCACATTCATAATAACAGCCCTTGTGTGAACAATTTGATGTTTATTATAGCAAAATATTTTATATTTTGTCTTGTCAGTCCACATCACCTGCTGCCATTTTTCACAGTTCCTATGTTTTTAACCTAGTTTAGTCACTTGGCTTTGTTTTTTCATGTAGAAGGTATTGCTTTTTGGGTGCAATTCCATCATAAAGTCCTCTTCTAGCTATACTTCTTTGCACAGTAGCTATGTCCCACAGGGTGCTTCCAGTTCTGAGCTGATGGCACTTCTGGACATCTTTCGATTTCGAAGGGAAGAAAGCATGATTCGTTATTCTTCTGCTGCACAAAGTTTCTTGGCCTGCCACTTCGTCTACAGTTCTCAATGCTTTTTTCAAAAGAACTTGAACATCAAATCTTGAAACCTCTGTCTGCCCTGAAATCTTTGCCTGAGACAGACCTAGCTGATGCAGTATAACTACCTTGTTGACATGGTGAATGACCTGTGACATGAAACATTCTTCCACAACTTCACCTTTGTACTAGATTTTGCCTGTTCCTCACAGTTGTAATCTTCCTAGACAGCTGTTTCCGGTAATGACAATTTCAAACCTACATATGAAAATAATGACTACTTAACCTTAGTGTTTTAATTTTTTTTTTTTTACACATTTTTCTGATTGTAAAATCCATGTCCAAAAAGCAAAAGTTTTTTCTTTTTTTATTTACTATTTTTGAGCCTTTTTTGTCTACTTCTATTGAAGCAGAAATGCCTCAAGAATTGACATGCACCATTGGGCAAGAGAACCATGGAAGAGCCAGGGGGAGGTGAATAAAATGTTTCTACTTTAATTTTAAAGGGGACAAGTTATCAGTGGAGAAGTGCCTACGACTGTGCAGTTTGCAGTTATCATATTCATGCTACCCAAACCATGCACAGCATAAATCAAGACACTAGATGTGAGCTCACAGGTTTGTTTTATGTTTAAAGCTACGGCTTTTCAGAGAAAACATACTGTAAAAAGAACTGTGTCTCAGCTGATCAGTCCAATGCAGAACATACGTAGGTAGAGACCTGACAGTCAACTGGAACAAGGTGGGAAGAAGCCGGCTGGGGACCACATCGGACTAGTCAGCCGAGACACATTGAGAAGTTGGCAGGGGTCTATGTGTCACGGTTAACTGGTCCGATTCGATCCCCAGCCGGCTTCTCCCCACAACCATGGTTTGGGGAGCATAAATCTGATGACAGGTTCCTTTTAAATTTGGTGGAAGTGTTTTTTCTTTTTTTCAGGACTTGTCGCGAACTCCACAGTAGTAGAGGCTTCTACACTGGAATCCAGCCATGATGGTCATCTGTATCAAGCGCTGGTCTTTATTTTCTGCTCGTCATCCTAGCTTCAGCCTCATTTTCTTCTGATAGCTCTAAATTGTTGTTCATCTTGGCGATCGTTGGGCGAGTTGAGCCAAATGGATATGTTTGACATATTTATGCTGGGACCTACCTTGGATAATTTGCCAACCAAAGGACTGAAATCCAATATGAACAGAACCTGGATCAGTTTGTGTGTATTATGATAGCAGCTTCAGTGGAAGATGGCATCCATCCATTTTTATATAAGGCTTGTATTATTTGGCTATACTCCTCGTGACTGTGTAGAAGACAAGTCAGGAAAGAGACAAAAAAAAAAAAAAAAAAAAAAAAAAGCTATGAAGCAAGTGTTTTGCATACTAAAACAGACCTCATTACTAAATGTGAATCTTCTGCAACAAATCAAAATAACCTCCGTTTTGCCAAATGAAAATCAAACCAAAGCAGAATGACACGTTCAGAAAAGTCCAAAAGTCAGTTTTTAAAATAGGCATTATCCGTAATTCTTCTTAATGGTCTACACAAGATCTAGTGAGCATTATAAAGTTCTTAAAGCCGGTGGATTTTTTTTTTATTTCTTCATCAATGCTCATTAGTATTAGTAGATACGGCTTTGTCTTATTGAGTAGGATCCTAATTCCAGTAAGTTTACATCCTAATGCTACAACAAGTCAGTATTTCACATCCACATCCGTGTTCTTAATGATGAACCCATTATATTCTGATCAAAATTTTCTAATAGAACAGATTTGCACTAGTCGATTTGAAATCGACTAGAAAGAGAGATCTGAGCAGTTGATGAAGTTGTCACAGCCAGAATTAGCATGGAATCAGGTCATCAAACGACACATACAGAGTTTTGCTGGGTACAGGGTCAAGAGTTTTAGTATTTATGGGTTCTACACTGTGTCGTAAAAGTTACAGGGATTCTCTGGCATCATAGCTTGTGCACAGCCATTAGAATAAAATGCATATGATACCAGCCAGTGGTGCACACATCCTGTCAGGCACTTAGCTTTTAGTGGGGATAAGCACTTACTATTAAGGTGCACAACTCTAGGGTTTAGAAAGAACCATAGAGGAGCAAGACAGCCCCAGCATTAGCAGCTCTGGTGTAATGTTTGTACCAGTTGATGGAGAACAAATCAAAGCAGTGGTGAGCAACGAGGCTTACTGCTGTTTCCAGAGTGCACTTGTAAGGGGGTGGAGAACAGAGGACGTGGTTCATCAACGTTCCATGGCACTCAATACCGAATGTCGCCCTCTGCTGAGGGAACTGAGTAGGCAGAAATTAAAAGATGGGTTAAGTATTTCCAGAGGGAAGAATATTGAAGGGAACGCCAGGTCAGGTGATAACTGCGGCGCAGTTGTCAAATATAAAAGGCCAGAGTGGTGAGGTGGGAACTCCGTAAGTGCCAGCATGTGAAACAGAGAGGACATGTGAGCAGTGTAACGCACTAGTATCCAACCCAGAAACAGCGCGACTGAATAGTGGCTCGATACCGGTGCAGACGAGATGTAGCTGGACAAGAACTGAAGCTCAGACTTTGCTGGTCAAGATCCGAATCCGAGACTTCACCAGCCAAGATCCGACATCCAGACTCTGCAGGTCAAGCCACGAAGGTCGAACTCTGGTCTTTGGACGATACAAGACGTTTGCCCTGCAGACGAGGAGACTCGAGTTATTACTTCCAGTGTAGACTTACGGTACAAAGTGTGGGTCGTGGCCATGCTTCAGGGAAAGAAGGCGGCCAATACGACAAACATACTGGGTACTAAGTGACCCACATATGAGGGACTTGCGGCCTAGAGGAAAGTACCGATGACTCCAGTATAACAATCAAAGGTGCTTGAAGAGCATAAGACAGAAATTATGTGCCCAAGTCCCCCTGGTAACTCCGCCATCTCCTGACCCTCCGCCTCCTTTCTGAAAAACAAAAAAAAATGGCAGGTGCCTGTCGAGATCTGCGCACTGACACCCGGCAACAGCAGGGATTTTTCCTATTGGCTCTTTTTGATCACTGTGTTAGGGTCTATTAGAGTGATCAAAAGCCAATAATTAGTAAATCACCCCCCGTGTCATCCCCTTAGTCAGATTATTTATTTTAGTTTATCATTTTTATTTTTTTCATTCTTTGCCTTTAGGGTTATGGTTGGGTTAAGGGTTATTGTCATTTTTTATCCAAAAGTTAAAGAAAAAAAAAAGAAATAAAAAAGAAAAAAAAAAGAGGACGATATGACGAGTGTTGAGCGCAAGTGCTCACTACTTGAATCTGCATCGGGTGCTAGGATATGCACCGAGTATTGTCTGCCATACACAGGCAATCCCAGCATCTTTCTTGGCTGTTCAACAATGGCGAAACATGCAGGGTGAGGACTCGAGCATGTTACTCGAGCACCCACAATACTAGGTGCAAACACGAGTGGTGAGCACTTGCACTTAACATTATGCTGTCATTAGTGTTATCAAATTTTGTGAAGTACCTGTGGGTTCAACATTTTTACTATGCCCTTGCATAACATTTTTGAGGGAGTGTAGCTTCCAAAATGGGGGGGTTCCAGTTGTGGGTGGGTTTCTGCTGTTTGGTTCCCTGCAAATGTGACAAGTCGCCTGCAATTTATTTCAGCCAATTTGTCTTCCAAAATTCAAATATTGCTCCTTCTGCTCTGAGCCCTGTTTGTCCGAACAGAACTTTTTTGACTGCATGTGCGGTATCACCGCGCTTGTAAGAAATTCGGAAATAAACTATAGGGTCCACTTTTTGGGTTTTACCGCTTACAAAAGTGAGAAATTTGGGGCTAAAGCAAGATTTTAGAAGTAAAATTTATTTTTTTTCATTCCACTTTGCTTAATTATTGTATAGCAACTGAAGAGTTAAAAAAAACCCTCGAAAACAGTTTTAAAGTATTTGAGGGGTGTTTTTTTTTTATTTTTAAATAGTATCACTTTTGTGGAGTTTCCAATATATAGGCTCCTTAAAGTCCACTTTCCCAGTGGGTCATGGCATCGCAAACCATAACAGTAAAATCTGCACTAAATTATGGCATACCTTCCCTTCTGAGTCTTGCGTCAAAAGTAAATTAAATGTGTGGTATTGGCGTACTCAGGAGAAATTGCACAACGAATTGAGAGGTTCTTTTTTTATTAGCCCTTATACAAAAGTTGAGGTTAAAAGAACATTTTAGCGGTAGAAATGTTATTATTCTTTCTTCACCGCACAATGGTTAAATTTCTGTGAGGCACATGTGGTGTCAACATGCTCAATGCACTCCTAGATTAATTAATTGAGAAGTGCAGTTTGTAAAATGACACCACTCATGGGGGGTTTCTGCTGTTCTGGCACCTTAGGGGCTCTGCCATGTGACATGTCGCCCTCAAACCATTCCAGCAAAATCTGAACTCCAATATGGCTCTTCTACCCTTCTGAGCTTTGCACTCTGCATCAAAAGTAGTTTTTGACAACATATGGAGCATCGGTGTACTTCAGGATAAATTGCACAACAAATTGTATGGTTCATTTTGCTCTGTTATCCTTATGGAAATGAAACATTTGGGGCAAAACCAACATTTTTGAGAAAAATTTTTTGTCATCTTCACAGTTCAACGTGATAAACTTCTGAGAAGCAACTGTGGTTTCAAGGTGCTTGCCACACATCTTGATACATCTTGAGGGATCTAGTTTCCAAAATGGGGTCACTTAGTTTCCACTGTTTAGCCACATCTGGGGCTCTCCAAAAGCAACATGGCATCCGCTCTCGATTCAGGGCATTTTTGCATTTAAAAAGTCAAACGGTTCAGCTTCCCTTCCGAGCCCAGTCGTGTGGCCAAACAGTAGTTTTCTTTGGGGTATCGGAGTACTCAGGAAAAATTGCACAACAAATTTTGGTGTTCATTTTCTCCTGTTACCCTCATGAAAGTAAAAAATTTGGGGCTAAAGTAAACTTTTTGTGAAAAAAAGTAAAATATTTATTTTTTCCTTCCACATTCCATTAATTCGTTGAAGCACCTGAAGGGTTAGTAAACTTCTCGAATGTAGTTTTGAGGACTTTGAGGGGTGCAGTTTTTAGAATGGTGTCACTTTTGGGTATTTTCTTTCTGTGGTAGTCAAATAAATACCTTTGGTTGAATACCTCCGTATCCTCATCATCTTGGTTGTTGCATCCTAGTAACCTGTTCACACACTCCCCAAATAGGGTTAGGAGAGGGGTCTGACAACTGATGCTAAAGAGTGAAGCGAGTCTGATGAGGAAAGGGCAAGAAGGTGGCCCTAAGTGTCAGCATATTGTCAAAAGTGGCTGTAAACTGTAGCAAGAGGCAATTTAACACCCTCTACTCAAGACCTTCTGCCTTTTCATGCAAGACTGTTGGAACTTCCAATCGAATTAGCTCATGCAAGATTGTGTAACCATCAAGCTTGTTGCCTCCCATGAAAGAAAAGTTCTTCATGTGATCTCTGTGTATGCCTTATATATTTGCCCTCATCCATGAGTGGGCAAATAATATTATTAGAGTAGCTCTCAGAAGAACAGTTTTATTTAATAATAATTTTATAATAATAATTTTTTATAATTTAAAGAGTTTATTTCAGCCTCAACAAAAACTGAAAAAAAAACCAAGCAAAACAAACATGCATTATCACCTAGTTTCACTCCAGCAGGCCATTGTGGCGGTCGGACCCAGGGTGATTTGGAAGTTATCCAAATTTGAAAATACCAATTGGAATCCAAAGTAAAAAAACAAACAAAAAAACCCCACCAAGTTGACAATCCCATTTCTTTGTGAAAAATCATACTTTATCTTAACATCCTGACCTTTATGCATGACAATGAGTTGCCTCACCAAGGAAAATTGGAAGAGTAAATTAGGATGATTGTACTTGATTGCGTTTTCTGCCAAGGAGTGGTGGGGGGATAAAACGCTGGGCACTGTTCTATGTTGATGCCGCTTTCTTCATAATTTGTTGTCTGCTCATTTCTCAGAAATAAATCCTGATGCGTTTGACCATCGTAATCATACACTGAATTTTAATATACATAAAAAAAGCGCTGCGTTGTAAGTACCCAATTGAAATTTTTCATCAAAATCACAATTACATTGCAAAATTAATACTTAAGCAAGTTACATGAGGGCAGAAAGAATACGCGATCCGCCATGAAGCAAGGCACGTTCTCCAAAAAACAAATACATTGCATATATGTTGCAGATACTCATTAATTATTCACACATGCTAATTTCAAAGCTGAATATTTATGCAATGCGGGGTTGCTGTAGTCTTTTCAGTTATTTTTTTTTTTTACTTCTTTTGTAAGATCAAAGCCATTCATCGTAAATAATGTAAGACCAGCAGCAATTTATAAAGTCAGAAAATGCTGTTCCCACCGGACACTGTTTTTGAAAACAAGTCTTTTTTCTTTTTGCTAAAATTCTTTATACTCCATAGTTTGGAAAAATTTAAAAGCAACTTGGAATTTGTTCAAATTTGCAATAGGTATTAGGCTCAATTTCTCTGCGGTTAATTTTCTAAAACTTCTCTAGTTAGGGTAAAAAAAACATCATATAGTAGGTAAACGTAGAATGTGCCACTTGGAGGAGGAAGTCGCTTCCGTAGATTCCATAGTTCTACAAAAAAAAACAAACAAACAAAACAACACAGAAGCATGGGTTCTAAAGTTAAAAGCTGTACAGTCCCAGCTACATGTCAGACGCTCGCATGCGCCAGAGCCGCTTTGAGTCAGTGGCCACAAAACGTATGAGTGCACATGCTATGAGCGCCACTATGTCCCCTTTCCACTCTGCATCTGACACGAAGCTGGGGCCGTACACCCAAAGTCAGTGCGCATGCCCGGTGAGCGGATGGGCAGTGCGCATGCGCAGGATTAAATACGTGGTTGCCGTGACTTTGGGCCAGTCACCGCAACCAAATGCAAGGCTGCGGACGTTCTTAATTTCAAAAGCACACTGAATGATCCGTGACAGAAAAGCTAAAGTCATTATCTTGTAGAATGTAAGTCCGCAAGGACAGGGTCCTCTCCACTCTGTACCAGTCTGTCATTGTAAATTTGTTTACTGTAAACGATATCTATAACTTTGTATGTAACCCCTTCTCATGTACAGCACCATGGAATTAATGGCGCTATATAAATAATAATAATAATAATAATAATAATAATATCTATGACTGAAAGAAAATGACTGTGAAGGAATCCTCTAATGATATAAACTGTTTTTTAAACCTAAGACTTGGAGATTTTCTTTGACAAAACATGTTAGTGATGCACCTTGCATCACTAACACCACACTGGGGCAGTTTAACATCTAAAACCGAGGTGACAGGTTTCCTTTAAAGTCAGTGGCAATAAAACAGCTGATATCAACCGCACCCCTATTACCCCCACAGCGCCAGGGCAAGTTGGAAGTTAAGGGCAAAGTGCCAGAATTGGTGCATCTAATAGATGCACCTTTTCTGAGGAGGTTGCTATTTTTTGGCTGGGTGAAGGCCAATATCCATGGCCCCTTCCCAGACTGAGAATACCAGCCCCAGCTGTCTGCTTTAGCTTCACTGTTTGTCAAAAATGGGGGGGAACCCACGCCGTTTTTTAAAATTATTTATTGAAATAATTTAAAAAATACGGCGTGGGGACCCCTCTTATTTTTGATAACCAGCCAATATAAAACTGACAGCTGGGGCTTGCAGCCCACAGCTGTCAGCTTTCATGTGCTAGCTATCAAAAATAGAGAGGAACACATGCCATTTTTTAAAAATGTATTTATGTATTGCACAGGCGCTGTCTGATGAATACTCATCAGCCTTGCCTGATCTTGCTGCTATCATTGAGTGCAGGTGTAGGATGATGAGAGTAGGGCTCTGATCAGCAGATGCCTGTAATCAGCTGTAACCTTTTTGCCGCCGGTAACAGTTGCTGGCTCACATGTGGAAAAAGCAGCGCTCTGACTGGTGGTAACAATTTTACCGCTAATCAGAGCCAGTGTTTCCCACGCTGTCACGCAGGTGACCGTGTCAGAAACAACGGATGTTCAGGCCCCATTATGGTACCCAAACCAAACTTTTGTTTTAAATGTTTGGATGAATCCGAATAACCACAGGTTCGCCCATCTCTTGTAGCCATCTTCTTTTTTTTTTTTTTAAAGCTGCTATGTGACCATGAATAGTGCCCACATGACAACAAATACGAACACCTACCGATAAAACAATCCAACATTATAAAATTACATAGAAAAATAACTTTATTCTTATAGTAAAATTATATCAAACCAAACATTAAAATCATGTTGAAGTTTCTCTTGTGCAAAAAATAAAAATTGCAAATTTTTTGTATTTTTAGCAGCTCTTGATATTTTAACAAAATGGGTGTAATATGCAGATGGGTAGATATGCTAATAACGTTAAAGACTTTAAATGTTACAATCTCACTCCAGCCTGGGGGTGCCGTCAATTTGCGTTTTCTGAGGCTGGTAACTCTGATGAACTTATCCTCTGCAGCAGAGGTAATTCTTCTTTCATTCCTGGTGTGATAATCACGAGAGCCAGTTTGATCATAGCGATTGATGATTTTCATGACTTTACTTGAGTATACCTTCAAGTTTCTAGCATTTTTAGGATTAATCTTAGTAACTCCAAAAACATACTGATAGGGAATTTAGTTTGTGAGCCCCAATGGGGTCAGCAGTGCTGATGTCTGTAAAGCACTGTGAAATATGATTGCGCTGTATATGTGACTAACATAAATAAATCTTAAAGTAATGATGGACTGTCATTCTCTTTACTGAGTTAAGTGGTTCTTGTCATATTCTGGCTTAGGACAGTTGTGGAATAGGGTTCAGTACTGCATGGAACTGTGTACCAATCATGCCTGAAAAACACACCTGATGGTCGCAAACACTCTCTGATCGGGTGATACCTCTATATTGGAAGCCATTCAAGGTGACAATCTGATTAAATTGCTTGAGAAAAGGCTAAGTGGGTGTGAAGCAGTCACAGTAAAAGAGGGGTACTTTGAGAAATCTAAGGAATAACACATATGGTTGGCTTCAGATGTGTTTCTTTATTTCTTGTTTTCATATATCTTCTTTTGTGGCTTTGCTACCTTCAGACTGAATCTACAATGTACACTTTCTAACATGAACAGGTGTGTCTAAATTTTTGATCAGTACTGTACTATCTGTAATATAACGCTAAATGTGTCCCTCTGTCCGAAGCTGTTATAGACTGCGTTTGTGCAGTGTGGATGGAGTCAGAAGAACGCATCCAGCGCTAATAGAGGTGACAGGGAAGAGGACGATGATGGAGGAGTGTGGCACCAGAGATCGTGGTATGCGTAGGCACGGACTGCATACCACATGCTACAGTCCAATGAGGATATACCGCGATCTCCGGTGAGGTAGGAGGAGGAGTGTGGCGCCGAGGTCAGCACCTGCGCATAGTGTGATCTCCGCCATTTTATTGAAGACAAATTTGCACATAGTATCTTCAACGAAATGGCCCGGATAGCGCGATATGATATGCACTGCCTTCGGCGCCATTTTATTTATATGTTTAACGCAGACGACATGCTGTTTATTGTTTTTTTTTCTGTTAGTATGTATGTATTTAACAACAGCAGAGCAGGCAAGATGGAGGAGCATATAATAGGATGGGATACCAGGCTTACTGGAGCATATACCAGGACTAGCTATTGATCCTGTTCTACACAGGAAATTATTATGCTGCCTGCACACAGCTGCATCCGGCAGTGTGCAGGCGGCATAATAAAGCTGTTAACCTACAGATTAACCCCATATCTGCAGGTTAACAGCGGCATTTCTGGTGACAGGTTACCTTCAGTTTTGTAGTACAATACTTCCCTAAAATGGTGCCGGAGTCACAGTGTAAGCATACCGCGCTATCTGTCGCCATTTTCTTGAAGACACTGTATATGGAAAGTCGCAGACAGTGTCTTAAAAAAAGTTGGTGCCGGAAATGTATCAATAAAACTACTCGCTAGCCGGGCATAGAACACGTTCAATAGCTAGTTAATGTACATTCACTCCAGACGGGATTACAACGCAGCCATTCAAATGGACAACAGTGAATGGAATTCATGGACTGCTCAAAACAACAAATAAAAATACTTTTAAAAAATCATGGAAAGGAATCACAAATTCACACAAGTGACTTTGCAATATATGACATAATTTATTATATAATTAACCTTTTCCTGGAGGAATACAAACAATACCTTCAAACTCTTCGGTAATGTCATCCAGCCATTTCCTGCACTGATCTTGTAGTCTGTGATACTCTGCTTCCATTTTACGTATTTCGGCTTGTAAACGTTTCGTCACCTCCTTAACATGGACATCATTTGTAGAACAATCCTTATTTGTAGAGGTCTTAAGCTTGGCTTCCTTAAGAAGGAGTTGATACGAGCCGTGGATATCTTTGGCTTCGGCACCCCGAGGTTTAATATGTTCCATTATCTTTTTTACCTCTTGCTTTATTTTCAGCAGTTCCTTTTCACTAAATTCTGTTTTGACTTCTTTAATCTGTCAAGTGAAGCATGGAGACAATACAAAAGAGCAAATTAAAAGTAATTATAAAATAAAACATGAAAACTACGGGCTTTAGGCCATGAAAACATGGTTAAACCTGCCTACTCCGGCAGCATTGTAAGTACTCAAATGGAATGGAAATGATTAGTAACAGAGATCATCCGCTTGATAAACAAAATGTCATTTACACTTTCTGAATGTAAATCCTCTACACTTAGGGCTGGAGGTGCGCTGGTACAAATATACATTTCCGTTCATTTCCCACTGAAAAATCAGGAAATGTCAAGTCTTTTTATATAAACTGCATTGAAATATGGCATCTTTAAAATAGTCTCCTTGCTCTTTTTTGGTGATATTTTTTAGATGTTCTCATCTCAAAACATTCATCTATGTTTAATACTTCGTTAATTAGAGATGACCTGCTAATAGGGGGATGGCAGGTCCAATGCCTAATGCTTTTCCTTAAAGGTTGTTCCCTTGTTTTTGTGATAGAAAAGTTGCCCATAGTCCACTATTTTGGCAGAGTTGGCCAGCAATTTTATTCTATGGGGTCCTCCTACCTCTGGGACATGTCAAAGTAGAGGGATCAGGATGTTGACTTTCATTGTCAAGCATGCAAGCTTAGGGCCAATTCATGAAAAATTATTCACCAACTTAACCTTCTTAGATTAAAAGCTCTAGCTTCTTAAAGCCAAAGAAGGCGGAGATAGATAGAAAACAAGTAGGTGGGAAGGTGCACTTAAGTGTTTAGCCACGCTGAGGGTATACCGAGCACCTGTACTTGGTTTAAATAGTCATTGTGTGCTGATCGAGTCAATTTAAAGCATAGGTAGCTAGTGTTAAATTGGTGGATTCAAGGTCCCGAGACGCAAATGATCACTCAAATCAAAGGGTAGAAGTGCTCAAGAACCTTTGATGAGTTTTGCTGCTGATCTGGCTTCATCAGGAGGTACAAGAGCTTACAGTGTGAAGTTAATATACCACTGATGAAGCCAGACTAGCAGTGAAACATGTCAAGATGCTTGTGTGTTAGGTGGCTGGCACAAGAAAAGTGGTGAGTAGTGCAGACAGACAAAATATTACTCTTCAAACTTCTACAATGGTTAAGAAATATAAATCTCAATTAGAACGGCAACTCCGAAATTTTTAGGATTGGGTATTGGTATTGCGCATATCACATTTATTTAAAATAATACCCTAGTATTTTATAATAGCAGTAGATATGGCGGAAGAAGTCCATGCATCTCATATACTCTACCACTATTCTAGGATCTGAACCCTGTCTTTAATGAACGAGTGGTGTAAGAGATCAATAGAAAGTTCTCGTTCCTTTTTGTGATTAGTGTGAGTCTCAGGATATGGATCTGCAACATTGAACACTAATGACCAGGGACTGCAAAATATCTAAATGTGACCTACTACATATCTGGGTATTGGGGGTTGGATACAATAGAAGCCTAAGTCTAAGACTAAACAGGGCCAAGGACAACATATGCATGTAGTTTGCATGTTCTCCTTGTGTTTCTGTGCTTTTTCTTTGGATGCGCAGGTTTCCAAAATATTCTGATAGGTGAATTTTTATTTTTTTGTGTCTTTTTATCAATTAATTTTACCTTTTCATTATGCAAGTTCATGCTCAGTGTCGGAAATACGTATTTGTGGAAGATGAACATTAATTTGTTAATTTTAATATAAATTAGATTAATTTCGCCAACAAGTTATAGACGTTATTTTTAGCAGGCACGGTTTTAGAACGTTGCAGGTGCTAATCTGATTTTAGCGCAGTCATATTTATCACAGATATGGTAAATGTAAAAATTAACTGATCGTCCCACAGATACAAAATGAAACACACACAAGAAGTTTAAACATCTTAAAACAAGTGTCCAAGATAGAACGGACCGTTATTGTGTGCCAAATTAAACAATAAAAGGGTAGTCCAGGAAGAAAATAGTGATTACCTACATTTAAGGCCAGTTTCACACGTCCAGATATTTCCGGTACCGGTAAACACGATACCGGAGATATCCGTGTCCATGTAAATACGTGGTATATCCGTGTGGCACACGTGTGCTGCATCAGGACCATGCATCAGGACCACACGGACGGACGGCATGGACAGCTATAGTAAGCGCTGTCCCCTGCCTGTGGTGCTGAAGCTCCCTGTCATTATTCTCCCTGCTCTGCAGGAAACAGCGAGCAGGGAGAATAAATGAAAAATCCGACATGGGGTCCCCCTTAAGTTTTGAACCAACCCGGCAAAACTATACAGCTGCGGGCTGCTATTCTCAGGCTGGAAAGGGGCCATGAATATGGCCCCCCCCAGCGTAAAAATAGCAGCCGGCAGCTGCCCAGAAAAGGCGCATCTATTTGATGGGCATATTCTGGAGCTTTGTCGGGTTCTTCCCACTTGCACTGTAGCGGTGGCAAGTGGGGTTAATAAGGGGTTAATGTCACCTTTCTATTGTAAGGTGACATTAAGCCAGGCTTAGTAATTGACATGAATTAACACATGTGGAATTATACATTACACTTTACAAAAAAGTTTGAAACACCTGAAAATATGTCTTATATTCTAGGTTCTTCAAAGTAACCACCTTTTGCTTTGATTACTGCTTTGCACGCAGAAAAGGTGAACGGATGGACTCTACATGCCTGGTTCCCACCGTGAAGCATGGAGGAGGAGGTGTGATGGTGTGGGGGTGCTTTGCTGGTGACACTGGGGGTATTCATGCAAATGGTTAAATAAGGAATTCCTTACTAATAATCTCGGGAGAGAAAAAGGCTGCTCAGGTGTGCTATATATATCTACTATATGATGCAGCATAAAGTTCTCTTTAAATAACACCTCAGTAACCATGAATATACGCCTAGCTCCAGAGGGGACGTGCGACTAGCGAAACGCGCGTCAGGGGTGCTGCAGCCTGATTAGAGGTATGGGAACCTTTTGCCAGCCATGAAACTGCTTTTTTCCTGCAAGCATTATTTAGTTTTTGCCACATTGGCTCACATTTTGAACAGGGCAAATGTTTGATATAGGCATTAGTTCTGCTATATATAATATATTAGGCACTCTTTTCTAGCTTGCACAACTTATAAACCACTTGGTTTTTTATATATGTATATATGAGCTAGGCGTATATTCATGGTTACTGAGGTGTTATTTAAAGAGAACTTTATGCTGCATCATATAGTAGATATATATAGCACACTTGAGCAGCCTTGTTTTTCTCCCGAGACTATCAGTAAGGAATTCCTTATTTAACCATTTGCATGAATACCCTCATTAGGCTTTATTTATATCTTTATTGCATATGTTCCCCGCTTTTTTGTATATGTATGAATATTTTAAATTCATTTTTAATAATTGTTTAATAAAAATTATTTTTATATTGAAAAACCTCATTTTTCCTTTTTTGAAGTATATTTGTGGAGGTATAATTTTGTAGGCTTATACATATGAGTATAGGTATTAACCATGCAGGGTGCCCAAACTTTTGCATAGGCCCATTTTCCTTTTTGTAATTTTTAAAATGCAAATGATGAAAAAAGTATATATATTTTTGCCTAATATACCAAGAAAATGTGTACATCAGCTCAAATATCACTAACAAATAACTTTATATCATAGCCACTTGGCTTTTAGAAATAAAATATTTGTGTATTTATATTTGAGCTGGTTTTCCTGAAGGTCTCTTGAGTATTCACGTGTCCCTTAGTAGCATCTTTGTTTTTTATTATTATTGTTATTTTTGGTGTGCTTTTTGATATGTTTTATTATTGTTATTTTTTTAATGTATGGATCTCTTAAATTTTTTTGGGAAACCTTTCACTACGTATGGGACAAACCTAGTAATAGGTTCCCTTTAAAGTGATTGTACCCAGTTTAGAAGTTATCCCTTATCCTCAGCTATTTTCACAAGTCATATTGAGAAGAAATTTAGAAAAGGTGCACATGCACGACCTCTGTGCACTGCTCTCTCTTTAAAGTCCCGTTCTTAGGACTGATGTGGATCCTAGCAATTGAAAAGTTATCCACTATCATGTGGATAGGAGAGAACTTCCAAATTTGGTACAATCGCTTTAAATACAGGTCTGGGGTCCTGTACCCAAATTTGACGAAGGACAACATCTGTCTGGAGTTTTTAAGCTCTCACCACACTAATGATGATAAGGAATTCAGATTGTGAGCCTGATTGGGGACAACATGTGATGGACACGTCTTGTGGCAGCTCTAAACTTTGGCCGTTAGTCTCCGGTAAAGGTCTCTCATCTATCTATTGTGTCAAACATTCTTAAATGAGAATATGTGAATGGGTTTTCTAAACTTGAAAATGTACTTCAAGCGGTACCTTAAAATTCACAATAGTACCTTCAGTTTTATGGTGTATTGATCGCGATGATGTGATTAGAAGTTTAGAAAGATTTCACAATAACCATCACAAAAGGGCTTTAGGACGCCAGCCAAAAATGTCACATTAAATTCATCATATTGAATACATTAAGAAGGCAGATCTCGGATGGTATTGTCATCCTGCAACCCAAGCCAGGACTTAGTTGGATAAATCCTGTGCATGTTGGAGAAGACGTATAAAAAGACTCCGAATGAACGTTGATCCAATCGTTTCGGGAAGAAATTTTACATATAGCAAAAAAAAAAAAGATCATCATCAATCATCATCTTCATATTCCAGCAGTAAATTCAATTTTCATCCATCATCACAGTAACCCCACGATACAGACTGGGCAATTTTTTTTCCTCTCATCCTTTCAGGGCGCCATACATTTGTTATTGTTCTTTCGATATAGCCGAAAGTGGTATGTAGTTAAAATATAACTTTAAATATAATCACTTAAAATAACATATAGATATATACAATTCAAATAATGTCCTTCAGGACATAAAGTGCAAAGACAAAATAGTACCTATATAGGGATACCGCAGAGGACTAGGGTTTAACATCCCATATTTTACAGAGGCAAACAAAACCTATTGTGGCAATTATTTGATACATGTACCATTTACATTTTTCTGTAAATGGAGTGGTGTGAAGACTTGGTTGTATAGGGTGAGCTGTAGTTTTTATTGTTACCGGTTATGGAGTTGGTGACTAAAACTCCAATATCACTGCACAACTGTAAGCCTCTTCATCAATATAGAAATAATTACATTAGCCAAGAGTGAACGTCTACAGGAAAACAAAATGGTCTCTCTGTGTGCGTCCTCAATATCAAAAAAGGTAAAGATAGTTTCCCTTATGCAGACTGGATGTCTCCAGTCCACACCAGGGACATCACAAGCCACAGACACACTGTGAACCCTTCCTGCTCCAAACATACAACCTCAGAGTGACAGTAAACCCTGGTTGTTCTACCTTGTGTATGCCAGTGTGTTAAAGCTGGGTGTGTGTGTGCACTAGTGTGATACAGGCGAGTGGTGGCAGCAAGAAGTGTGGTGTGGATGTGTACACTGGCTGTGGGATGCACTTAGCTCAATGTTAAGACTATTGCAATAGGTAAGTGAGAGTGAGAAGCAGAGTTCCCTTTTACAGTCACATCCAACTCATATCCAGCAAGGGGGCAATTGTTTGCGACAGTAACAATTTGTGGTACATACGAAGTTTTGATTGCTTTTTTTATTACAGGCAAATGGAGTGACAATTCAGGCTTTTCTCCCCTTGCCCCATTTACAGTATCTATCAGATTTACATAGTTTGGACTTTTACAAACATTACTTTAACTTTTATAATTTACTAGATGGTGGCCCGATTGGAACGCATCGGGTATTTTAGAATATGTATGTAGTTTATTTATACATGGCTCCGCTCCCACC
>VIAB01007835.1:86133-97717 GCA_009801035.1 Oophaga pumilio
ATGGCCTGTATGCAGCTCACCATGCAACCTCCATGGCCTGTATGAAGCTCACCACGCAACCTCCATGGCCTGTATGTACGCTTACCAGGCAAGACTCCATTGCTGAACAAAAAGCATGTTCAAGTGTGTTTAAAGTTTGCTAAACAGCACTTTAGACAAGCCTGTGAAATACTTGGAGAATGAAGTCTGGTCAGATGAGACCAAAATTGAACTCTTTTAGTGCCATAATACATACCATGTTTGGAGGCCAAAAGACACTGTATATCACCCCAAAACCCAATACCAACTGTGAAGCCTGGGGGTGGGATCATCATGGTGTGGGGCTGTTATTCAGCATCCGGCACAGGCAAACCTTAATTGAAGGAAGGATGAATGGACAAATGTACAGGGACAATCTTGATAAAAATCTGGACCCGTTGAAGCGCTAGTGCAGCGCAAAACAGCCGTCATCCTGAAGGAATACCGTCCCCGGCTCCATGTTGTATAAAGTGGTGTAAGTATAAATGTATACACAAGATACTCACGGGAGTCAGAGTGCCACCTTTTCCTCTTTCTGAAGCTAGCAGCTTTATTTTCTTTATATGAAACCAATTGAGAGTTTCCTTGGCTGTGTGTTTGGAATCATTATCCTGCTGAAATTTTCACCTTCATTTCATCTTCATCATCCTGGTAGATGGCAGCAGATTTTTATCAAGATTGTCCCGGTACATTTGGCCTTCATCCTTCCTTCAATTACATCAAGTTTGCCAGTGCCGTATGCTGAATAACAGCCCCACACCATGATGTTCCCAACCCCATACTTCACTGGTGGTATGGCGAGTATAAAGTGTTGTAAGAATAAAAGTTTATACAACACACTCACGTGAGTCAGAGTGCCATCTTTTCCTCTTCCTGAAGGTTGCATCAAGGACTTGTTTTATTCGGGTGGAGGACCTGTATACTATGATAATAGCAAATAGCTATCAAGTCTCCGCTGAATACTACTCAAAGTATGAGGTCAGAATTGTGCAGCTTTTTTGCTTTTCTATGTGTGCGAAAATAAAGTTGCTAGAATGGCCGAGCCGATCACTTGATCTGAATCCAATAGAAAATTTATGGAAGGAACTAAAGCTCAGAGTTCATAGAAGGAGCCCACGGGATCTTCAAGATGTGAAGAGTGATTGTGTGGAAAAACAGGATAAAAATCACATCTGAGCAATGCATGTGACTAGTTTCTCCATCTTTGGTGTGATTTCTTTGCCCTTGTGGATCAGATGGGTTGTTACCAACATCTGGTGAGAATTTAATGTCAATAGCATCTTTACAAATAGATTTACTCAGAAAACTGGTGACGCATTTCTCTAATAAGCAGGACTTGGATTCATTGTGGGAACAGCCAAAATATGAATCCCTACAAAATACCGTGGGGACACGGAGGTCAGTTGGTGCTCAAGCCCGCTGGCTTGAGACCGCATGGACCTGGGATCATCCCACTGTATGCCCGCTCTCCTTTCCAGTGGGCATAATATTACTCAGACAAAATAGGGCGAGGGTAAAAAAGTGTGGCAATACTTTATTGAACCACCAACAAACAATAACATATAGAACAGTTCAAGCAAATACCCAAGATGGAAAATTACAGAGTCTCACTCTTCAGCTGTCTCGCTGGTATTAGAGCAGCTGCAACTACGGGGCTTCCAGGGCACTTTCCCCAAACCTGTGGCACCCCGCCTTTGGCGGGCATTCACATGGAGGAGGTAATGACAAAGTTAGGAAGCTGACCGTCCATATAGGTATGTGGCCAGGTGACCGAAGGGTCAAAACATGGCTTCCCCAAACGTATCCATGGGGTCAGGTGACTGGAGGGTCACAATTCTAGCTTCCTCAAAAGTATCCATGGGTGCCAGGTGACCAGAGGTTCACAACCTGGATTCTCTGAACGTCTCCACGGAGCCAGGTGACCGGATAGTCCCAACCTGGTTTCTCCAAACCTATCCATGGGGGTCAGGTGACCGGATGGATGGTCCAAATTTGGTTTCCCCAAACGTCTCCATTGGGTTCAGTGATATTCAAATGGAGCAGATCTGTGTTCTTCCAGCTGGGTCCATGGTCCCCTAAGCTGGCATCCTGTAGAAAGTCAAATCTGTGTCCCTCTTGATGCAGACATGTTTTCCTGGCTGTTGCTCTAGCAAGTTACTTGATCCTTCTTGCAGAACGATAAAAATCCCTTTTTATACCCACATTTGTGGCTCAGATCATCATCCTTAGGTCAGGGGGGAGGTGTGACAAGTTTAACTCTCATTGTTTGAGTATTTAATCAATCTGCATAGTTTGTCTTCCACCGTTTTGCTGGTCAACAAGTTAGCTAGCCTTGTACAATGTGTAATCAACATTAACAAAAAAATATTTTTCAATTATCCCTTAAGGACTGGGCAATTTTTTGCCTTCATTTTTTATTCCCCCGTTTTACAGCAGCCAAAATATTTTTTTCTGCCTTTCATACATCATATAATGTATTGAAAAATGGGGGAGGGAACAAACAAATTTTGGTCAACTGGAGAATAAATAATTGCAATTCAATTTTATTTCTTTTTTTTTAGGGGGGGTTGACATTTTGGCCTTTATTGTGTAGTAAAAATAACCTGATAACATGATTCTCCAGGTCAGTACAATTACATCAATACAATGAAAATTAAAGAGATACTCCAAGAGGCAATCCAAGATGACCGCTGTCACACATGTCAAGTTGCAAGTACAGCTGGGCATACCAATTGGTGGGACGCTGGTCCATCAGGCAGGTCAGTAGTCTCTAACCACTGGACGGGAGGCTCACAATCGATTGATTATTCGGGCTCATACAACATCATCATTGCAATGAAACTGAAACTGAATTTTTTTGGAAGTGTAGTGATCAAAAGACATTGATTCTTCCTATTTACATGTACGGCAGCCATCACTAAGGGTTTAAACATTATTTTTTTGTACTTTTATTTTTTACAATATATATTAGCCCCAAAACAAGACTTGAACATGTAATTATTGGATTGCTTAGTTTATACACTGCACTACTTGTGCAGTGCCCAGCACTTCCAAGACACACAGTAATCACATATCCATATTTCACCCTAGTGTACAGAACACAATGTCTGGCACAGCCGCAAGTCTCATGACCAAACTCAACAGCCTCAGATATGCTTGTGAGGGCTTGCAAGCTCACATCAGTATCGAGAGCTTGAAATCGCAATCTATACACTGATATTGAAATGCAGTCGTTATACCGACAGGCCACCTGTTAGAATCGGCTTCTGCTAGTTTTAATAGACCTCAGTTGGCCATTGCAAGATCTCTGTTTGCGTTTACTTTTCAGATGCTATAGTTGTGATTGATCGGTGTTCTCACCAGTCCCCACGTTTTCAGCAGGAACCAGGCCATGATTATGAGCCAACTGTATCTGTGCAATCAGCATGGTGTAAATATCCATCATGGAGCAGTATTTGACAAGTCCTCTTGATGGATATACACATCATATGACAAACAAATTCTGTTGGCCACGACAGTGGTTGCTAAATTGGAGCGGGAGTGCTGCCTCTGACCTGCCAGCATCAGCAGCTCTTCCTTTGATTGGACAGTATGGCGCAGTAACGATGATGTCGCACAAGGACGGCTAATCAAAAGTAAAGCTGTGGATGCTGGCAGGTAAAAGACGATACTCCCAATCCCGTTATAATTGAACCTTTAATTTTGAGGAAATCCCCTTTAAATAGTCAAAAGAAAAGGCAAATTTGGTTTCACGTTTACCACGCCACAGATGGCAATGTGCATCCGAGCCCCGTGATGGATGGCTAAAACAGTAGGAACTAAATTCTTAGAGATGTACAAATACCTTTCAGAAAGCCGTGCAGATGTCTTTTTCTTTCAGCCTCTGATTACCATTTTTCAGCTCTACTCACTCGCACACATATGCACTTAAAACCGCATGGAGTCATTTATATAAAGCGGGACTTTATACGCGAACAATGTCGCCAGTGGCGAAAAACAGCAAGTAGCAAAAAATAGAATGGCAGCCGTATAATTATGTCAAATCACTTATGTACAGCATGTACATTTTATAATACGGCCCCTGTGCCAGCGAAAACAACCTTTTAGAGCACCCACTCTCTCCACACAGCGTGAGCAGGCATGAACCTTTAGTGGTTTCTATAGAAATGCTTCATAATGACGATCAACAGGGAGGTTTGTCACAAAAAAGAAAGGCTGCTCTAAATGCTGCAGCGACGACATCTGACAATCCCAAATCCTGCTAATAACCTCACAGACCAATTATCTGCATTACAGACTAATATTCAGCGCAGTCGTTAGGAAAAACTCTTTAATTACTTCTAGTTACCTGGAATGCAGATAAAAAACACACTGAATTAAAGGGCTATTCCAATTAAATATGATAAGCCTGTGGGTTCAGACCCCTGATCTGAAAGTGGGGGTGTAAAATCCCTTATGTAAATAATGCAACAGTGCGCACGTGCTACAGTCGCATCGATCACTATCTCCGTCTGCCCCATAGAAGAGAATGACATAGTAGTGACTGATGGAATGACACTCCGTTCACGCCGGGATCTCTAGAACTCCTGTCCCGTTGTTAAACTGTTCCCAAATACTGAAGAAAGTGGCACCGTGAATGCGCGACGTCCACTCCGTTCAGAGGTCTCAGGCGTGGCGTCCACCCCGTTCAGAGGTCTCAGGCGCGACGTCCACCCCGTTCAGAGGTCTCAGGCGCGACACCCACTACGTTCAGAATTCTTCTTGCTGCAGTCGTGCAGCAACACTGAATGGAGGGTCGGTGCTTACTGATTTGTGGAGGTCCTAGCGGTGTTGATCACCTCTCCATCCACTACTGGGGAGTGCCAGCTATTCAAAAGAATGGTCATCTATATAATACAAGGAAGGTTAGAGACCACCAGAACGGCAGCCGCTTATACAAAGAATCTCTCCGTTCCTAGAAGAGGACTCTGCTCTACGGTGTCCTATGCCCCCTAGTAAGACATGAGACTGTCTTTAGGTGACATTCCCTTCTCCCCTTAAAGGACGAAGACTATCTTAACTTGGTTTCTATTTGTTCCTCCCTCTTTTTAAACATTATCATTTTTCAGTCACTTTTTTTTGTTTTCCTCGTCACAGCAGTTACCAATCGAGTTAGTACATTTTATATTTTGATAGGTTGGATTTCTATGGATGTGGCATTAAGAAATAATTTTTTTTTTTACATCTTATTTTTAGCTCAAAAAAAGGTGGTTGGCTTGAATTTGTTTTTCTTCATTTTGTAAAACTGTTTTTTTTTTTTTTCAATAAGTCTCAGTCTCCTATGACACACATCACTGGAGAATTAACAAGACAGACATAGGGGCCTTCAGCAGGTCCCCGGCTATCATGGAAGGCCATCACCACCTTGCAATTGTCTCGTGAGGGAATGGGCACCCTAATGAACACCTGGAACACGGCGTTTAAATGCCACTGTCAGTGATTGACAGCTGCATTTAAGACGTTAACAGCCGCGATTGGCAGTAGCTGTGATTGCTGCTGTTAAAGGCAGATTCATTTCTCTGCATGGAGCAGGCCCAGCTCCTGAGCCCACTCCAAACACTGACATACTCCATGATGTATATATCCATCATGGAGAGTTAGAGTTAAAACAACTTTTCCAAAAAATAATATACTCAATGCTACAATCAGTCCCGAGAATTGATCTCTCGGCTGAAGAGGTACAGTTTTCCTAAAATATCTAGGTTTCTATACGGACATGAAATATCCATTAAGCGCGGCTTACTTATGTACATACGGCAGTCTCCCTGGACCAAGATGAGTGTCTTTGGTGGCGTTTCCCATAATCAGGTCACTGATTATATTTTCCAAGCTGATGCTGTAATCTGAATGGTCATTGGGGGCTACACCACATCTTTTTAAAAGCTCCCAAATCTGAAGGGAATAGCATTTGGAGGCACTTGTGTGTAGATCTGAGAAGGACAGGCGGATAGAGAGAAACATTAAGGCACTGAGAAACGAGTGCCTGCACAGAGATCACCAGGGATATCCGTAACTGGAAATCTCTCATGGATGGGGGGGACGATTAAGCTGATCTGGAGCGGCGGTTCTTCTATGTGGAGGGCACCAGGCAATCAATCATTGCCACCATGCATACTGGCTACTGTAAATGTAGAGGCTTTAAAGAAGTATTCCCATCTCAGACATTTATGGAATATCCACAGTATAGAAATGGATCCTACTCTGGTACCCGACACATATTGAAAAAAAGAAGAATTAAAGGAATCGTCCACCTTTTGGAACATTTTATTTTTTACTTAAATGCATTGGATTAAAACTATTTTTTTCAATTGCTTTTCATTAAATATTTTGCACCTTTTGGATTTTACAGGCCATAAAAATGTCACCACAAAGGTGGACAACCCTTTAAGCAGCCGAGCAGGGGTGGCTCACTCCATTCACTTCTATAGGAGTGCGCTTGATTGGCTATTGTCTGACCTCCCACTGAAGTGAGCTGAGGGCGCGGCACACGAGCAGCCATCGCTCCATTCACATCGAAGCCATAATCTCTAGAGAGGTGCAAGTCCCAAAGACATTTAGAGGGACTGTCCATATTAAAAGACATTCTTTTTTACTTAAATGCATGTACATGAGGCAAAAAGTGTTTTTTTGTGGGACACAAAGAGCCTGTAATAGCCAAACAGTACAACATTTTTATTGAAACCCAATTGAAAAATAATTTTTAGCAGCAGATACATGCAATGAAATACAAAAAAAATAATCTGTGGATATTCCAGCAATGTTCCACATTGCTCATGGAAGAATAACCCTTTCCGTCTGACCCTTTAAGGACTACGGATGTCAAAGAAGGCATCTAGTAACCCTGCTCCATAATCAGTGTGGGAGCATGGAGGAGCTGTCCTGCCGGAAGGGGACATTACTGTGGTGTCACGGAGTTGTGTGTAGGAGAACCAGGGTCCGCAATGCCGGGAGCGAGGTTCACATAGCACCTCAGTACAGTGAGATGGTGGAACTGACCAAGTCCCAGAACCAGTGAACTGCAGCGCCGGCTGGCACAACTCTTACTCCTCCTGCAGGGCTGTTCCTCATCCTGGAGAGGAACTCAGGAGTGCCAGGTAACTGTGAACGGTGTCCAAGTGGAACATTGGAGCTCAGGGAGTCTGGTGACCCTGGTAAGGGCCACACTTCCACATCTGCTAGTGCCTGGGGTGGGGGTAAAGTGTAATCATGGAGACGTCAAGAACCATCCCACAACCCAGGTGGACATATGCACGGACAGTGATTCAGAGTCCCGCCAAGTGGGAATTGTTAAGGACATGTTGCATGCTATTGTTATTGGATGAAATTTCCCGTTCTGCTGGGCTTAAGCTGCAGCACCTTGTAGTCCGATATGCTACCAGGAGTCGGCTAGGGTAATATGGTCACAGGATGTAAATGGTGAATTTCCCTTCACTGTACTGGCTAGGAAGGAGGATGTAATGTGCTGAGCACAGACCAGTGTCAGTGCATGTGTAGCAGAGCTGTGTGTGAGGCTGTGTGCCAGCAGAGCCGGCGTGTGCGCGACGTGCAGGCAGCAGAGCCGACGTGTGCGCGATGTGCAGGCAGCAGAGCCGGCGTGTGCGCGACGTGCAGGCAGCAGAGCCTGCGTGTGCGCGACGTGCAGGCAGGGAGCCTGCGTGTGCGCGACGTGCAGGCAGCAGAGCCAGCCTGTGCGCGACGTGTAGGCAGCAGAGCCCGCGTTTGTGCGACGTGTAGGCAGCAGAGCCGGCATTTGCGCGACGTGTAGGCAGCAGAGCCGGCATTTGCGCGACGTGTAGGCAGAAGAGCCGGCGTTTGCGCGACGTGTAGGCAGCAGAGCCGGCGTTTGCGCAACGTGTAATCTCATGTGTATATGAATCCTAACAGGCATCTTCAGATGCTTCGGCATCGGTGCTGCTCATCGCCTGATGTGGAAGTGAGAGGCGTCAGAGAGCTCTTTCAAAGGGCGTCAGAATATTTAATTACCTAATGCAGATACAGCAGATAAGTGAGCATCTACATACCTGGCATATTGTAATGTGATCTCCCACTTTAATGCTTTTCTTTTTCAAAAGGATTTCAAGTATCTTCACTCTATGCAAAAGCCACGAAAAGGCCAGGAGTATTTCCCTGCTGCCGTCTTCCCCATCATCAGGGAGGTTATAAAATGCCGGCCTTCCGTATCCTTGAATCTGAAGTACACTCTTGACACATTTTACACGGTGTGCTGTAAAATAGAAAATAATTACACGCCTCTTCATAAGCGAGCAGCTTTCATCTACATAATCACTAAAGGATTAGGTGTCTCCTGGTCCAAGGCCACCCCCATTAATGATTGGCAGATTTCTGCCTATGCACAGTGTACACATAAAGCTGCCAATCAGTGTTGTGGGTGTAGTTATACACAGCTCAGCATTCAGAACTCTGCTAGATCTGTCGCAGAGAAAACAGGGATTTTATTAAAACTGCTGTACCCAGTAAGTGATATATTGCTGGAATCAAGGTCTTTGCCAATACATCATAGTACATAGAAAAAAAAAAAAAAAAAACTGTTGACATATTCCACTTAAGCTTAAGTTTGGAGAGCTGGGGCCAGGTATTACGATCTGTGCATGGTCTACAGTTCAAAAACATAGGAAATCAACCTATATGGGAGGTCCAAGAAGAGTTGACGTACCCATCTCTATGGTTTCATGTCTTGGGTGTGATGAATCAGGTTTGCCTGGAAAGATTTGCCGCAGCAAGGAGAACAGTAGGCTCCAGAACTCAGAGGTCTACAAAGCAATAGCACGACATGAATAACAATAATTTATACACAGAAACTCAATAATGTATGTAACCTAAAAGTCCCACTCTCAGATCTGTTTGGTAAGCTTCTAGCCGACAACGAATGAAGCACGTGCACCTCTGGTCTATGCAGGACTGGGCTGCGGAGCCAAATTGCTGGGATTCAGCGAACAGTCTCATGATATCAACAATCTCAAGGTTACAAGTCCATCTCCAGAGATCTTGATGTTTCTTTGTCTACGGTGTGCAACATAATCAATACAACCGATGGCAATGTAGCTAATCTCCCTGGATATGGATGGCAGAGAAAAATTGATGAAAGGTTGCTAGGGTTGAGCATTCCGATACTTCCGATACCTGAAATCCAATGTAAGTCTATGGGAACAAAATATCGGAAGTAAGTATCGGAAGTACTTCCGATATTTTGTTCCCATAGACTTACATTGGATTTCAGGTATCGGAAGTATCGGAATGCTCAACCCTAGAACGCAGTACAGATGGTGGAAAAGCAGCGCCAATCAAGTTCCAAAGAAATTCAATCTGTTCTGAAGGCTCAGGGTTCATCAGTGTCAGCGAGAACTATCCCTCCACATTTGAATGAAATTAAATGCTATGGCAGGAGACCCAGGAGGACCCCATTGCTGACACAGAGATATAAAAAAGATAGACTGCAGCCAAAATGTGCGTGAGTAAGCCAAAATCCTTTTGGGAAAGCGTCTTATGGACACACGAGACCAAGACAGAGCTTTTTGGTAAAGCTCATCATTCTACTGTTTAAGGAAAACGAAATGAGGCCTACAAAGAAAAGAACACAGTACCTACAGTCAAATATGGTGGAGGTTCAAAGATGTTTTGGGGTTGTTTTGCTGCCTCTGGCACTGGGTGCCTTGACTGTGTGCAAGGCATCATGAAATCTGAAAATTACTAAAGGATTTTGGGTTGCACTGTAGTGCCCAGTGACAGAAAACTGGGTTTGCATCCTAAGTCATAGGTCTTCCAGCAGGATAATGTCCCCAAACATACTTCAAGAAGCCCTCAGAAAAGGATGGATGGAAACAAAGCACTGGAGAGTTCTGAAGAGGCCAGAAATGGGTCTGGATCTAAATTCCATTGAACCCCTGTGAAGAGATCTTCAAATATGAGAGAAACTGTAAAGCGCTGCGGAATATGTTGGCGCTATATAAATAAAGATTATTATTATTATTATTATATGAGAGCGAGATCTGGAGCAGTTTGCAAAAAAAAAAAAGTGATCCAAAATTCCAGTTGAGAGGTGTAAGAAGCTTGTTGATGGATATAGGAAGCGACTGATTGCAGCTATTTATTCCGGAGGGTATGAAAACAAATATTAAGCTGAGAGTGCCAGGAATTTTGGCCAGCACGTTTTTGTGATTTTGTGTGAAATTATGTGCAATTTACGTTTGTTCCTCAGGTTTTTTTTGTGTTGTTCCAATACACACAAAGGAAATAAACATGTAGATAACAAAACATGTGTAACTGCAATACATTCAGGGAGAAATGCTTCATTTTTGGAACAATTTTAAGGGTGCCAACACTTTCAGAAAAAAACATAAGTGAAATACTATAGGGATTCAAAATTCAAGACAAGTGAACAAAGCAACCCCTTAAAAAACAATTTAATTGCTAGATTAAAATACACCTTCCCAGTGCTGAAATGGCAAATACGATGCAATAACTAATGACCTATGCTAAGGTGCTACAATTACCCTATGCTGGGCCTCACTGATACCTGCCTACCAGTGGAGGTTGGCACCCTAATATAGGAAGACTATCCCTCACTCCCCTGACAATCCCTAATAATATAGGTAAGAAAACAATATCAGGATAGTGCAGGGATGAAAAATAGAGGAATGCCCTGGGTAAATTGTAAGCAGTCCTACGCAAAAATAAACACAGATTAATTCATATCATGATACACACAGGCTGCCAAATACATGTGTCAAAATCATGACACACCATGCTTCAATCCATGGATGGACATATGTAAATGAAATATAAGCAATATATGTGGCCACTTATCAATGGTAAGGACACCCCACAATACTTCAGCCCAAGCCTGGACATATATAGTCAGTGAGCAAAAAAGATAAAATATGCAGCCACTTATCATTTAGCCATACCATAGAGCATCATGCGATCCGGCATTATGGATATCGTCAGCATCTTTTCCTGATGAACCGCTACGGCGGGGAAACGCGTCGGGGTTGTCTCTACTCATGATAAGTGGCGCTGCATATTTTATCTTTTTTGCTCACTGGCTATATATGTCCAGGCTTGGACTGAAGTATTGTGGCTGCAAAGCTGGGAACTGTTCCTACTCTGCCCTTATCTATTTCCACTTCTGCTGACACAGTGACGTGAACTATAAGGCTATGTGCACACAATGCGTTTTTGTGGCGATTTTTTACGCGCGTAAATGCTCCAAAAATGCAATGACAACCCTGAAGTGTTGCGCACATGATCAGTAAATTTCTGTCAGTATTTGCAGCGTTTTATTTTCCGCAGCATGTCAATTCTTTTTGCGTTTCTGCACGTTTTTGACTCATTGACTTCAATTGAGTCAGTCAAATCTGCAGCAAAAAAGCAGGTGTAAAAGGTTTGCGTATTTGCTACAGATATGCTGCTAAAAATGCTGCGAATTGTCAAAGGAAATGATGTCAAAAGGAGAAAGAGTGTGTGGGCGGAGAATGTGCGCGTGAGGGCGGAGAATGTGCGCGTGAGG
>VIAB01007836.1:17930-36290 GCA_009801035.1 Oophaga pumilio
ACCCACCAGAATAATAAATCTGCCTTATCACTTATACCGCACAGTGAACAAAGCAAAAATAAAAATAAGTACTGGTCTCAAACTGCTGTCTATTCGTTCATTCTACCTCCAAAAAATCGGAATAAGACTCGGCTCACATTTAACCTGCACTCTCTGCTAAGCGTTTATGTTGGGGGTTTCTGTGTAAATTCCCCAAAACCACAAATTTAGACAAAACCCCGGATGGAACCACTCACTTATGAGGCAGATGGAGTCACTTTGGACTGGTCTATGTTCCAGCGGTGTCCCCATTTTAGGCGTCTTTTTAGCGCACAAATATGGGCAACCACAGATCTGTGCACGCCTAAAAAGATGGAGACCACCAAAGCAGACGTTAAACGGAGTACGAAGTGTCTCCATCTGCCTCATGGTGGGCGGTTCCCTTAGGGGTTTCATCTGAATCGCATTTTTGTGGAATTTGCATGGAAACCCCCACGTAAGTGCTCAGCGTAGAACACAAGAATGGGATCCCAGCCTTATTCTGGAAGAATAATATTATGTATCCTAAAATGTTACCAATAAAAACCTCTAATTTATCCCACACAAAACCAGCCCCCACTCAGTTCCATCATCTGTCACTGGAACTATAGGGAGTTCCCGCATTACTGGTAGAAGACTCTGAACATAGCTCACACCCCTCAAATAAAATCCAGCGAATTCTGTGCTTCCAAATCCAAACACCCCCCTCCTGATCCCCACTATGCCTAAACAACAGTAAGCGGCCATATTTTGGCATTATTGTAATGGGAAGAAGACACTTAATTTAAGGGTGCATATTGACAGAAGAACAAGCTCGGAACAATGTGGCACTACACTGTATGGGGGCACAATGTATGGGTACTAAACTATTATCCATTAAAAGGTATCAACCACTGAGGACTCTCAAATCTAAATATTTTTTTGGGTACTATACTGGCAGATTTGCAATTCTCCAGAATAAAGCATGGCGTGGATGTTACAAAATGGTCATTGCAGTCGTAGAGGAATTAATTGAGAGGTGCAGTTTTCTGCTGTTCTGGCACATTTGGTTCTCCGCAAATGTCGCCCGCAACCTATTCTAGCAAAATCTGTGCTCCAAAAGCCAAATAGCGCTCCTTCCTTCTCAGCTATGACGTGTGGCCTAACAGTAATTTCTGACAACATACGGGGCAGCACCGCGTTCGGAGAGAAATTGTGGGGTCTAGTTTCACCTATAAACTGTTGTGTACGGTACTTGACAAATTTGCAGAAAATAAAAAAATTACATTTTTACGACTAAAATCCCATATTTCCACTTCTCAATGTCATAAAATTCTGTGAGGCACCTATGGGTTCAAAATACTTACTACACCCCTACATAAATTCCTTGAGGGATTTAGTTTCCAAGATGGGGTCACTTGTGGGGGGTTTCTGACATGTCAGGGGCTCTTCAAATGCGACACAGCATTCACAATCTATCCCAGTCAAATAGCATGCTTTCTCCTCCTAGCCCTGCCATTGCGCAACAAGTTATGGGGTTCGTTTTCTACTATTATCCATTGTAAAAATTGCAAATTTGGGGCTAAAACTACATTTTCGTGAAAAAAAATGACTACCTAATGTTATCAAATTCTGTGTAGTACCAGTTGGTTCAAAATGCTCACTGTACCACTGGATAAAATCCTTGAGGGGTGTAGTTTCCAAAATGGGGTCATTTGTGATTTTTTTTTCACTGTTTAGGCACATCAGGAGCTCTCCAAACGCGACATGACGCCTTCAGACCATTCTATCAAAGTCTGCGTTCCAAAATGTCACTACTTCCTTTCAGAGCCCTGCCATGCGCCCAAAACAGTGGTTTTCTCCACATACGAGTATCGGCGTAGTCACGAGAAATTGCAGAACAAATTTTTGGTCCATTTTCTCCAGGTACCCTTGTGAAAGTGGAGGTAAGGGCTCATACTCACTTGAGCCGAAAACGGATGATTTTCAGCCGATGAAAAATCAGATTCAAATCGGACCAATGTTATTCAATAGGTGACATCTCATTTGCGATTTTTTTCTCAGCCGAAATCGGTGTGAGAAAAAAAAAATCGCAACATGCTGCGATTTGATGCGATTTTGGCATGATAATCCCTAATACAATAGATGGTGCTATAAAAAATCTCATGCAAATCGCATGACAATTGCACATATTCTGACCATCCTGAAAACTGACCGTTTTTTTTCCAGCAAGTGAGTATGAGCCCTAAAAGTACAATTTTGTGGGTAAATTGGGATTTTTTTTTTTATTTTCACAGCTCTACGTTATAAACTTCCGTGGCGCTCAAGGTGCTCATGACACATCTACATAAGTTACCTAAAGGGTATATTTCCAAAATGGGGTTACTTGTGGGGTGTTTTCACTGTTTAGACGTATTAGGTGGTCTCCAAACGCGACATGGCGTTCACTCTCGATTCCAGCCGTTCAAAAAGTCAAACGGTGCTCCGTCCCTTCCGAGCCCTGCCGTGCTCCCAAATAGTAGCATTCCCCCACATATGAAGTAGCGGCGTACTCAGGAGAAATTGCACAACAAATTTAAGGCTAAGTGCACACGTTCAGGAATGTGTGCAGATTTTTCCTGAGCAAAAATTGACTTTTTCGCGGTAAAAACGCGCGGTTTTGGTGCGTTTTTTTGTGCAGATTTTGCGTGTTTTTACCACGATTTTTCCCTGAACTTTCTAAGTCAATAATATAGCGGGAAAAACGCTAGAATTCCGCGAAATTAATGAACATGTTGCTTCTTTTTCCGCAATGCGTTTTTTTCCGCGAAAAAATTGCGGAATTCATTCTAAATGATAGGATGCGTAATTCATGCTTTTTTTACGCGTTTTTTGCCGCAAAAAAATGCGGAAAAAACGCGAATAATCCTGAACGTGTGCATTTTCTCCTGTTTACCCTTGTGAAAATAACAAATTTGGAGCTAGAGTAAAAATTTTGTGAAAAAAATGTGAATGTTTAATTTTTCCTTCCACATTGCTTTAGCTCCTGTAAAGCACTAGAAGGGTTAATAAACTACTTGAATGTGGTTTTGAGTTCCTTGGGGGGGGTGCAGGTTTTAGAATGATGTAACTTTTTGGGTATTTTCTGTCATATAGGCCCACCGAAGTCACTTTAAATGTGAGGTGGTCCCTAAAAAAATGGTTTTGTAAATTTTTTGGTAAAAATTAGAAATTGTTGGTCAACTTTTATCTCTTATAATTTCATTATATATAAGCAGCGGGTAGGAGATAATAAACCACTTAGGATCAAGTGCAGTAGCAAAGGTGGTATGATAAAACTTAGCTATTAATATTGATAAAATCTTTATAACCAAACAAGTCCTCTTGGACTAAAAGTGCAAACAGTGCAACATCACACAACAAAAAACTGTAACATATACATATAGCATGTCACCAGCATTGACCCACATATGGGACCTTTGATCCTGGCAGTATTAAACTGGCAGCAAAATGTACGGCAGGACCTATTAAAGTCAATCAAAATATGTCTGTTATAAATGACATATTTGCAAAATTTTACATTTTTTGGCCAAATTTCCGATATTTTGACAAATAAATGCAAGTCATAACGAAGAACTGTTACCACTATCATGAAGTACAATAAGTCACGAAAAAATCTCAGAATCACAGGTATCCATTGAAGCGTTCCAGAGTTATAACCTCATAAAGTGACAGTGGTCAGAATGCAAAAATTTGGCTTAGCCATTAACGTGCAAAATTGGCTGTGTCACTACGGGGTTCATCTGGTCTCTAGGAGATGGGGCAATAGCCAGGTGAGCTTTTTATATAGGTTTTCATTGGCGTTGCTCTACCATTGAGAAGTGCGGTTCATTTTTTTTTTCCTAAAGATAACAGCATGCCACACTCACGCTAGGTGAAGGCACAGAGAAGCCGTCCTACATAATACCCACCTTATAACACCACTGATGTACTTGAGTGACTGATAATACAAACACCCAGCTAATAAGCATAGCACAGACAGAATTAAAAAATATATATATACCTAATCCTTTCACAAATTTCATAAGGCACATAATGTAATCAGTGGCTGCATTGGCAAAGACTTGAATGTTGTCAGTGTTCAGGAACGCTTCAAACACATCAAACACCGGAGCTTGGCGTTTCCCTAAGAAACAATACATTAGCGGGTTAGAAAAATGAAGGACAACACCACATTTACACAATGCAATCATTTTCACAATCGTTTCTACTAATGTGCAAAGTCAAAAGATGAATTTTAAAGAGCTGGTTTAAAAAGGTCTCTTTTGAAAGCACCAGGCGATACAATCTTAAGGATTGTCCAGGACCTAGAGAATTTAAAGGGAATTGTCACCAGGTTCTTACTCTGTAATCCGAGAGCAGAGTGATGTGTCACTTAGTGGGCTGGGTTTTGGAACAACTTGGAATGTGCATGCTAGTCCAACCACAACCCCAGCACTTATTAGCAGCTCTCTGTCTGTATACAATGTACACAGCGCTGCAGTGTGGGCTGGGTTATATACACAGCTCAACAACTGCGCTCTGCTTAAAATCCGTTTTCTCCGCTGTGCATTATCACAAGTGCGGCACCTAGTATACTAAGTGGCACATCGCTGGAATCGGGGTGTTTCTCCCATGATGCTGTCAGTTAACATAGCAAAAGCCAGCTGACAAATCAAATTCTCTTTAACCCTTTTATTGCAAGGAAAAAGTTCACACTTTTTTTTTTTTTACAGACACAAACTACACCCAAGTTACAAAAAAAAAAACTATACATAATCTTAGATGGAAGGTTACCGAGGTGGCTGTTCTTGATGTTGTAGGTCCCGAAATGAAAGCTCCAGTAATGACAGTTTACTGAGAGTTATTTTTTTGTTGGACCGGATTTTGGATCTGGAATTTAGGAACGACCAAAGCGCTCGAGTGGGAATGGTCGCTCCCATACCTCCAATCCAGCTTTTGAAGCTCCTATAAAAGAGAGCTAAATAAGCACAGGTGGATGTGGTGTTGGAGAGGCAGTCAGTCTGGTTTCTAATCAAACGGAAATAGGACCAGTAATAGGAGTATACTGCACTCGCCTTTGATCTTTGGGATTTCACACCCGCATTTCATCCACCAGTTGTAGAGATCACTCACTTTCTGGCAGCACTTCAGGTATACAGAGGCACCTGAGCGGATTTGGAAGTCTTTACTAGAAGCTACAAAAACGGATTGATGGCATCGGACCGACCATTCCCTCCCAGGCTCTTTGGTTACTCCTAAATCCCAGACCCAAAATCTGGTTCCCCCCCAAAAAAACAACAACTTCTCAGTAGCCGACTGGAGCCTTCACTCTGAGACCTACATCACTGAGGCCAGCCAGCTCGGTGACACATACCTTCCATCTGAGATTTTTCAAACTGCCTTCAGACACTGCCCATAACCAAATACAATACTTTCTAAAAGAAGACATGGCTCATTGTGAAAATACGACACAGCTCTATTCATTCATTAATGCTTTTATACAATTTGAATTTACTACTGCTTTTTAATGGTAAAGGAATGCTAACATGTAGAGAAGTTCCAATCCTGCCCCCTTTCCAATGTGGCCATTGCAGGTCATACCGGAAGACAAATGGCAGTAACAGGCTGTGATCCTTCTTCTGATATAATTTGCAGTTTTCCCTCTTCCAACTGCTCCCTTAAATATACACAGAACCAGGAGATAAAACTTTTCATGCTTTTCAATTTAAAATAGGTGCTGTGTCTCAAGCCTGGCATAATTTCAAAGCCAAGATACTGGGCTTTAAAGTGAATCTGTCACAAGGTTCTTGCTATGTAATCTGAAAGCAGCATAATGTAAGGGCAGAGACTCTGATTCCATTGATGTGTTACTTACTGGTCTGCTTGTTGTACTTTTGATAAAATACTGTGCTGCAGTTCTAGCAGTTCACTGCTTGCTCTGTATTACTCCGCGCACACCACTTTCTGCTAACCAGTGCTGTGCTGACAGGGTTACACATAGCAGGACTACATGGCATGAGACAACTGGTCCTCTAGTGATAATCTACAGCTAATAAAACACTGATTTTATAAAAACTACACCAAGCAGCCCAGTAAGTGACACACTACTGGAATCAGGGTCTCTGCTCCTATATTATGCTGCTCTAATATTAAATAGCAAAAACCTGCTGACAGCTTCCCCTTAATATGAATATGCTACCTTATCTGCAATATTGTTATCGCTGATAGTCTTTAAGGTCATGAGAAATTATATATGTCCTCAAGAGTGAAAGGGTTAAAACAGTCACTGGAACCTATAGTGAATGCCAACTCATAACATTCAAATACTTATTTTTCTTCCACTCTTTCACCCCCATATTGATTAGGCCACAGTCCAATAGTTTCATAATAACCGACTGTTTTCCATTGGCTCTTAAGCGTCAGCAATATTAACCGGACTAGTGTAGAATCCTATGGGAGTCGCAGGACTATGGCAATGTAGTCAGGGGACAGTAAACTACTATGGAGAAAACCTTACTCCAGTTTAGCCATCACATAGTGCTATTGGGATCTACTATGGGATATAGTGTGAATAGGAGTAGAAAGTCATTTAACTCTTACTGCCAGGGAGTTTTACACAACTGTCACACTTTTGACAACAATAAAAACAAAAAAATGAAAAAGGAGACCCCCAATATTGTTTGAAAACAGCAAAACGAACTAAAAATCTCTGCAATGCAAAACTTTGTAAACATTTTTCCAATAGGGAGCAAGGTGTTCCTGCGCTTCCAACGTACCCATTGAGTACTCTCCGACAAGATACTCCTTCATATCAGACTTGCTGCTATGCACAGTTTCTAGGGCACTAAACAAAGGTCTCCATCCGGACTGGATCCGAGGAGAACACACTTCCACCAGCTCACCAATCGATGTCACCACCTGAAAGTCAAGTAAAGAAACACACTAGAGAACCATGTTTGGATCACGAGTTTGCCGTAGAAGCCACATTTCTTATTTATCACGTTTTCACAAAATTAAAAAAAAGGGAAATTTAACATATTAAGCATAAATTGGATTTATGTGGTAAGTTCTAGTACAGCACACAATTCCATAGAGCTGAAAAACTATTGCTTTCCGATTAGACTTGGTGCAAACTGATTTGCAGGACCTGGTCTATCGGTCACGTCAGTATTTCATAGCTACCGGACGACAGCCTTGATAACCATCTCTTACTTCACGGCATCTGTAGCTCTTCTATTGATTAGCTTGCCTGGTGCGGTGTCACAGGTGCGCACACCACAGCGATGACTTTGCCCCAAGCCGACTAATCAAAAGAAGAGCAATGGATGTCAGGAGGCAAGACGTGGTTCTCAGGGTTCCGGTACGGCGGTCAGATTAGAAACCTGGCCACTGGACAGAGTCTTGCACCAACCCTATTTCAGTGTCAAATGGATGGGCTGTCCAATGCCTCTAGATTCAGTCAGTAGAGGTCCAGCCTTGAGGCAAGTGACCATAACCTCTGCATGTCAGTAGTCTTTTGTACTCTTACGTCACCTGGTCCTGAACATCTTCATCACATAACTCGAGTTGCATGATTCGCTCAAAAGGTCGGAAAAGGGCTTCATTAAAGTGAAATTGTTGAGGCTCGTTCCAGTCCATCAGAACCTCCGTCGTGATGTCATGTATGAAGGAGACCGCTTTCTTAGAAACACGCCTTTCTTTGTGACAAGCTGCCTACAATATAGCGGGAAATAAGGAATGAGGTTAACGCAACGACTGGAAAAATCACAGGTACGTGACTGCTAAACTGGAAAACAAAAAACATTCACATGTCATAGAGTGACATTAAAAACTGTAAACTCAGACAACCAGTGATTTCTAGAAAAAAAGGGCTCCATTGGGAACTCAAATCCCTCTGGCATAGTCTGGAGATTTGTTACTGGAAAACTTAAACATTCTAAAAAGACCAATCAAATACATGATTATTATTTTCTGTTAGACTTCAGTAACATAGATAATTCTGTGTCAAAGGCTTGAAACCCTTAGTGACCGAGCCAATTTTGACCTTAATGACCAGGCCAATTTTTACAATTCTGACCACTGTCAATTTATGAGGTTATAGCTCTGGAACGCTTCAACATATCCCATTGATTCTGAAGTTGTTGTTTCTTGACATATTGTACTTCATGTCAGTGGTAAAATTTATTCGATAGGACTTGCGTTTATTTATGAAAAAAAAGGAAATTTGGCAAAAATTTTGAATATATTGCAATTTTCAAACTTTTAATCTTTGTGCGCTTAAATCAGAGAGTGGTGTCACAGAAAATAGTTAATAAATAACATTTCCTACAAGGCAACTTTACATCAGCACAACTTTGGAAACATAATTTTTTGTTAGGATGTTATAAGGGGTAAAAGTTGACCAGTGATTTCTCATTTTTCCAACAAAATTTACAAAACCATCTATTTTAGGGACCTCCTCACATCTGAAGTGACTTTGGGGGGTCAACATGACAGATAATACCCAAAAGTGTCACCATTCTAAAAACTTCACCACTCAAGGTGCGCAAAACCACATTCAAGAAGTTTATTAACCCTTCAGGTGCTTCACGAGAACTAAAGCAATGTGGAAGGAAAAAAAATGAATATTTAACAGTGTTTCACAAAAAAATTACTTTAGACCCAAACTTTTTTATTTTCACAAGGGTATCAGGAGAAAGTGGACCACAAAATTTGTTGTACAATTTCTCCTGAGCAAGCTGATACCCCATATGTGGGGGAAAGCCACTGTTTGGGTGCATGGCAGAGCTCAGAAGGGAGGGAGCACCGTTTGACTTTTTGAACGCAAAATTGGCTGGAATCGATGGCAGGCACCATGTCGCGTTTGGAGACCCCCTGATGTGCCTAAACAGTGGAAATCCCCCAATTCCAACTCCAACCCTAACACAGCCCTAAACCCAACCCTAACCCCAATACACCCCTAACCACTACCCTAACAACAGCCCCAACGCCACCCTAACCGCAACTGTAACCACTGCACTAACCCCAACATAACCCTAACACCAACACAACCATAACCCCAACACAGCCCTAACCCCAACACAATCCTAACCCAAACACAATCCTAAACCCAACCCTAATCCTAGCCCCAACCCTAACTGCAAAGAATGAAAAAAAATATATATATATTTTATTATTTTTATCTAACTAAGGGGTTGACAAAGAGGGATTTGATTTACTCTTATTTTTTATTTTGATCACTGTGATCGGGTCAGTGAGCAAAATGAACCAATAGGAACAATTTATTGTTGCCGGGTGCGTGCCGGCAGATCTTGGTGGCCGCCATTTTCTTCTAGGAAGAGGATGCGGAGAGCCAGGGGACGGAGCAGGAGGGTCCTAGGATGCCAGAGGTACCGGGGGGGCTTGGGGAACCCCACTCTCTCTCCTCTGGTATGCTAGATCAGCCGACACCCCAGAGATTTTCCGACACTGGGGGGCGCTATACACTTATTTTTCAGCGACGTTAAAAAGAGGCACGGAGGAATAAGGCTCCTAAACTGCCACTATTAAAAGGCTTATCGGTGGTCATTAATGGGTTAAAGCTTCATTAATTCCTCTATAAAATAACAGCAACGGTCACAGAGCCTATGTAATAGTACAATCTCTCTTCACTTCTAGAGTATACCTCATACATAATCTCCATTCTACAAAACTTTCCTTCTTCCTCATCATGTTCTTCCTCCAACACATCTCCTTTTCTGGAATTCACTACCCTCTAAGCTGGGTTTACGCCACCTCATTTGTGGCAATACAGGAACTATATTTTACAGAGGCAGACAGCTCCTTAGATGCGCATTTAAAAGGGAATCTGTCAGCAGGTTCATCATCATCATCTGAGAGCAGCACGATGTAAGCAAAGAGACCCTGGTACCAACAATGTATCACTTAGCTTACTGGGTGCAGCAGTTGTAACACAGTTCTTAGATTTAGCATGTAGCAGAGCTGAGAAAGCTAATCCCGCCCACACCAGGCTCTGGATATACTACAATTTTTTTGATAGTGAGCTGCTTATCACAAGAGGGGGCGGAGATGGACTAGTGCTCACATGGCCAGCAAGTCACAGCAATGATACTTTCCTAGTGATAAAACCTTCATTGTAAGTAAACAGAACATCGTTTGATAAGTGACACATGACTGAAATCTGAGTTTTAAACCTTACTCCATGCTGTTCTCAGATTACATAGCAAAAGCCTGCTAATATATTCCCTTTAAAGCGTTTCTAGGAATCTATGTTCATGATCAATCTTTCAGCGTAAATGGAGCTTTACTCTTGGATCTCTGAAAACCCACTATATTCAGCTCAGATAGCCTATTTACCCCTCTTTCCACGACCACCATATTACTATATATTATTGTATTAGATCAGCACATTATCAGGAGAGGGTGAGGACCCCATACACAATATATAGTTACCTCTACAAAATGAGGGGCCACTATACTCCAACATCGCATAATGTGCAGAAGAGGACGAGATTTGCTGCGGATGATGCGCAACATGACATCGCCAAGGCGGAAGAGATGTAGAGCACTTATTTTGTCCTGAGTAGATTTAATCTCACCTGTAAAATTAGAAAACCATGAGTAAATTACAGAAGACAAGTGTCACTTTATATAAATACAGGAAAAGTAGCCATCACAGTTCGAGCCTTAGACAGGTATCAAGTCCTCCATATAATCCCTATTTTAGAGTAGGTTTGCCCCCTATCAAACTTATCAAACATTCCCATTATGGGCAAGTCTCACCCGGCATGGCAAGGGAATAGTCAACCGTATCAGTGACTGAATAGAAAAGCTGAGCCTGGGATGCCTTCTTCAGCTGGTAGAGAAAGCCACTTAGTGCCACCAGATTGAGCTTGTCCGCAGCGCCTTCAAACAGCCTAAGGACAATTGAAATTTTTATATTCACCAATTGGAATTCAAGTATGAAAATAAGTATGTTACAATATATAGACCGATCTGTAGCAAATATTATATCAGGTTTCTCACTTGTCTGCTTGCGTGGACAAGGTACACACAGCCTTAGCAGCATTGCTCGCACTCATCAAGGCATTTCCACGGAAGTCAAAGGCCCGACCCTTACTTCCCTCCTTGATGAGCTCTTGAATTGGGACTGGCTGGATGATTGGACTCTTCCCAAGTGAAGCCTCCTGTTCTTTAGATTGGTCTGAAGAATCAGTGGAAAGACCCTGCGAGTCTGTGGACTGAGTGATTGTCAGCGGTAGCGGCGATATCCCCTCACTGAAGTGCGTGTGCTCCAATGTGCTGATATATTCACACACCCTGGCAGGGAGAACAGAGAATTATCTTGAAGAGACTCTACTTGATCGTTATTATCACGTTATAAACTCTACTTTCAACGTAGCTAAAATGAAAAGAAATTAATTCTACAAAAATGCTTCTAAAATACTAATATAACATAAAATAATTTAAAGTATCATACCCCGGGGGGACAAGTAAACACTATTCTACCTGAACACATGCGGCCAGCAATCTTGATTGTGACTTCCCATCTCCAGACCAACATTAAGTATGGCGTCCATACACAGAACATGGGCATTGTGTAGACGATACCCTCCATGTTTTCCCATCTGCTCCAGTTTCTGCTCCATTTTCTGCTTAACTGATTTTAAAGATAAATGATAAAGCAATCTGGTAAATTCAGAACAATCTCAAGGTTATTCGGGGACATTTATCAAACAGTTTGCGACAAAATTCTCGCGTAAAGACTGTTGAATGATGTTCACGGGGTTGCGCCTTAGTCACTTGAATTCACTATGAAATCCCGCTCTGGCGCAGTGTGCATTGTGGAGCCGCGCTTACGCAGTGTGCATTGTGTAGCCGCGCTTACGCAGTGTGCATTGTGTAGCCGCGCTTACGCAGTGTGCATTGTGGAGTCGCGCTTACGCAGTGTGCATTGTGGAGCCGCGCTTACGCAGTGTGCATTGTGGAGCCGCGCTTGTGCAGTGGGTATTGTGGAGACGCGCTTGCGCAGTGTGTATTGTGGAGCCGCGCTTGCGCAGTGTGTATTGTGGAGGCACACTTGTGAAGTGGAGCCGTGCTTGCCCAGTGTGAAGCTGCGCTTGTGCATTGTGTATTGTGGAGCCACGCTTGCGCAGTGTGGAGCCGTGCTTGCGCATTGTGTATTGTGGAGCCACACTAGTGCATTGTGGAACAGCGCTTGCGCATTGTGGAGCCATGCTTGCCAGCGTGTATTGTGGAGCCACGCTTGTGCAGTGTCGAGCAACCCTGGGAACATCATTCAAATTGAGTGGGCTGTGACAAGCATGACGGAACGAAATGAAGCACACCCTTATGACTAAATGAGCAGGTACGATCTAACTATATACAGTACTTTTTGCACATGATTACAGCGTCGTTTTTAACTAAACAAATATGTTAGCGATGCACATTGCGGCACCAGTAACGCACTGGGGACAGTTTACATGCTAAAAATGACGTGACAGGTTCCCTTTAAGGCTATGTGCACACGTTGCACAAATGCTCCGTAATTTTGCAGAGCATTTGCGCAACTCCCCGCTGCGGGTAAAACACATACGTAATTAGTATGCGTTTTCTGGCAAAACACAAGCATTTTGCAAGCGTTTTTAGCTTGCAGAATGCTCGCGTTTTCCAAGCGATCTGTAGCATCGCTTGGAAAACTGATTGACAGGTTGTTCACACTTGTCAAAGCATAGTGCTGACAAGTGTGACCACCTTTTTAGTAATGAGAAATGTAAAAAATAATAAAAAAAATAAAAAATATTGATATACTCACACTCCGGTGGCCCCCAGAGTCTTCCCGCTCCTCAGCGAAGTTGCCGCCAAGTTCCGTTCGCAGGGATGCATTGCGAGAATGACCTTTGCGACGTCGCGGTCACTCGACCGCTACGTCATCTGGGGTGATTCTCCAAATGCATCACTGGGAACAGAACTTGGCGGCAACTTCGCTGAGCAGCGGGAAGACTCTGGGGGCCGCTGGAGTGTGAGTATATCAATATTTTTTATTTTAATTCTATTTTTGACACGAATATGGTACCCAGGGCCTCAAGGAGAGTCTCCTCTCCTCCTGACCCTAGGTAACAAGCACACATGAAGCGCTCACTTCACGCATGGTGGGCATAGCCACATACCTAAAGTGAGCGTTTCAATGCAATCCTATGGCGGCGTAATCGCCGCTATTACGCCTAAAGAATGGACATGCTGCTTATTTTTATGAAAAGCGATTACGCTCCGCAAAAATACGCAGCATGCGCACAGCAATGCGTAATCCCATAGGATTGCATGGGATGCGTTTTGTAAACGTTTTTTAAGTGATTACGCAGCGTAAAAACGGGGCAAAAACGCTTCAAAAACGCAACGTGTGCACATAGCCTTAGGATTCTCTGATGCAGTTGGCAGGATCATACTTCTGGCCACATTCAGACTAGAGGTGAGCAGCCTCGCTCAGTGCAATTTGAGAGTGGTCACACATAGCTAGTCGTAATGTGGCTGAGAATATGAATATTGTGTATCTGCGATCACATGACCTCCGATCTCACACTGGCACTAGAGAACCTTGACTACGTGTATTTTGCACACTGTAAGCGTTCACAAGTCTGCAGTCACTCTACTTGATAAACGTGGACAACCCCTTTAACTTTGTTTTTTGAACTGGTGGAAAAGAGCAAAACAGATAATGAATTATGAGGAAAAGAAAACCAGGAGAAACAAAAAGAGAAAATCACTTATAAAAAAAAAAGTGCAAATCGATCCCACTATGTTTGTAAATCAGTGCTATCCACTTTCTGTTGACCAGGTCCATGATTCATAAATTGGGACAGAAATTAACTGAGTCTTTAATAGGAAATTAGAATGTATCTAGCACTTTATTCTTGTATTTCCATCACTTTAATTTTGCGCAATTACGGTAAAGAAGAGCAGACCTGACATAATTCTAATTCAGCTAATCAAGCAGATTTTATAGGGGAACTTGGTTTGCACGCAAAGTTATGCTCTATGAATTTAATTATAAATGTAGGATGTAGAAATGAAGAAAATTGCTCACTTGGGAAAATGTTAGTAAAATTCAATTCCACTCGAATAAATTTGTTCACTGCTATTTGCTATTAAGTAACAAAATGCTTTTAAAACACTGCACAATGTGCATACCTTGTGATATTGTGTCATTTTGTTCAAGATTTTCCTTGTCGTCCTTCTCCTCTTGCACACAGGACGCAGCAGCCATCTGAGCTAAAGCTGATGCACAGTTAGCAGCCACCCCTGTAGATGAATAGAAGACAAAGGAAATAAAGCCAAGTGTACCAACATCCAGATTCACAAAATACACATACCTACGGGAAATCAGAAGAACTTACACTAAGTAACATGAAGGGGTTATCCAAGACCTTAAAGGGGAGTTCCGTCCATGAATAAAATTTCTGTAGTCAGTCACTTTATATGACTTTACTTCCTCTAAGTGTTACGCCCACTGTCAGAATTCCTCACAGTTGCCAGTGGTCCTTAGCATAGGTCCTAATATCAGATCTAGGAGTGTATGATTCCTGACAATCCCATGGACCAGCCAGTACACAATGCAGAGTGCTTCCGGTGTGTACAGTTTCCTCAATCAGCCAATTATGGGAGTGCTGGAAGACTTCCACTGACCTAATATTAGTGGCCTATCCTAAGGCTTTAGTTACTCCTAGCTCCATCAGATATGTTCTTGTTTAGTGGATATACACTCCCTTGTTAAATGACAGTTTTTTGTTGTTTAAAAAAATAAATCATAAAGTGAAGAATAATTTCAGAACTTTTAGCACTCCAGTTCTGTCAAATTGCAAGGGCATCTCCAATGTACAGCCCTCTTCAGGTCAACCCACAGATTTTCAATTGGATTCAGGTCTAGGCAATTACAAAACTTTGATCTTCTTCTGACAAAGGCATTATTTTAAATTGATTTGGAAGTATGCTTAGGGTCGTTGTCTGGCTGAAATGTGAATTTCCTCTTGACCTTTTTAGCAGAAGCCTGAAGGCTTTGTTGCAACTTATATTTGAAACCAATCACCTTGACTAAAGCCCCAATTGTCGTTGCTGATAAACAGCTGCAAAGTAACATGCTGCCTCCACCATGCTTCACTGTGAACATGGTGTTCTGTTGGTGATGCACAAGGTTGGCTTTGCGCAAAATACACTTTTTGAAATTATGGTCAAAAAGTTCAAACTTGTCAATCATCAGACCATTACATGATTTTGGCAGACTTGATGTAGGTTTTAGCAAAACATAGCTGGGCTTGGATGTTTTTCTTTGTAAAAATTCTTCAGTTTTGCCACCCTACCTCACAGGTCAAACATAAAGAATATGAGACACTGTAGTCAAATGCAGTACACAACCAGTACTTCCCACAAATTCCTGCAGCTCCTTTGATGTTGGTTGCTGCCAAGAGGCCTACAGCAACACATTTTCTTTTTTTTAATCAATGTTTGAGAGACGCCCACTTCTAGGTAATGTCACTGTTGTGCTAAATTTATGTCACTTCTTGATGACGTCTTCAAATTGTTTCATGGTATATCTAATGCCTTGGAATTTTTTTTCAACCCTTCTCCTGACTGATAATTTTCAGCAATGAGATCCCTTTGCTGTGTTGCAAGCCGTTTACAGTCCATGGCTTTTGATGTAAAATGCAACTAAGAAAATGTCAGAAAGATTCTACTGGAACAGCTAAACTTTATAAGGCATTAATCAGAATCACTGTAAATGATGTATTGACTACAATCGAATAAGACTTTCAATATCATTGGCCAATTCTGATCACAACCACAGCCCCATTATTGTAGGGTGTTCACAGGTATGAAACCACATTAATTTTGTTCGGTTTATTCTCCCCCTCAAAATGATTTCAGCTTGTTTCTCAATGGATTTGTACAGATCATAGATGACAAAGCTGGAAATAGTCCTGTAATGAATCTTCTTGGTATGATTTTTGAGCAGTCAATCGGGCCAATTGGGTACAGAATTAGTTTAAACTTTCACAAAACCATTGTGACGTGGCATTTTGCTGTAAGCCCACCAGCCTCATTAGATCTAAAATCAATTTAGTAATGTATGCAATTGGTATTGGGAAATCTGGTGACTGACCTGGTGACAGGCCCTATAGCAGCTTTCTATACTTGATAATAGGCAGGCAATCATCACATACAGCAGTAATTCAGCTTTCTAAACCAGTGGCCATATAACCCTACATTTAAAGTAAAAATATGTCTACAGATGATTCCAAGTTTGAACGTCAATAAAAGGAACAAGGCAAGCTATACCTAAGGCACAGCTGAGACGAGCAGCTTTCCTTAAACCATCAAGACTCATACAAATCGAATCTCTTTCTTTCTGATTTTGCTCCTTCACGCCTTCTGCTCCCAAAATAAATGATAATCCTTTGGAGCTCCCTGCCATGCGCCCAGTTAGTGGTGCAGACAAAGTGTCTATTAGGTTCTTCCAGCATCCAATAAGTACAAAGCGTGCAAAAGCAACACCTGAGACAGGGAAAGCAACAAGATTATAGATTAGGTTAGTTTGCCTTTATAGAGATTCAAAACACTAAAAATGCATTATAGAAAAAGGATTATTATGGTGAAGATTACACATGGACTCGGCAAATCTACCATCTTTACAATAGGCTCATTAGTCATTATCGATACTGGGTGTCTGATTGGCTCATCAACACATTCAATCCCCTACAGCCTAATTCACTAGCACACACAATACCCAATGTAATATTGACGAGGTTTTCTACCCCCCCCATGTTAAACTTTCCATATGGCTCGAGTTGGTAAACTCTTAGAAAGAGCATACTCTCGGTCTGTTCCCCTATTGATCCCCTGCCGGAATCCTCTATTCTTTAAGCATGGTTGGCGCTTAGCCGCATAGTGACCACCAATACGTCTTTTTACTGACCTATAAGAGAATAGCATCCCCCAAAGGGTGAAAAATGCAGCAGCCGTTAGATGTACACTATACCCCACGCCCTGCTGCATCAGCCACGATTGACGTTGACGCCGACCATGGCAGTTTAACCCCTTAGTCGCTGTTGTCAATAGTGACTACGGCATCCAGATGATTAACAGAGTATGGGTTCACCCCATTGGCAACCTGAGATCATGATTGTGTGGTCCCGATGGCTGTCATGGCAATTCACGGCCAAATAACCGCCATAGAGTCTGCCGGCTACAGTGAACCTATTCAAAAGTTAGCAACATTTAAGTGGTACATGCCATTTTGTATTAATTCCTGAAAAGCATCTGAAGGGTTAATAAACTATCTGACAGCAGTTTAGAGTATGTAGAAGGGTGCGGTTTTTAAAATGGTATCATTTTTTGAGGCTCCCAATATATAGCTGCCCCAAAGTCACTTCAAAACCGAATAGGTCCCTAAAAATATAAGTTTTGGGAATTTTCTTGAACAATAACATGAAAAATTGCTAATACATTTTTATACCTAAAATCATGACAAAATAAAAAAGAAAATTTCAGATGGTGCCAATGTAAAGCAGACATTAGAGAAATGTTATTTATTAACTCTTTTGTGTGGTATTACTATCTGGATTAAAGGAATAATCATTCATGGTTTGAAATTTTTGTCAAACTTCTGGTATTTTTTATAAATTAAAAGCAAAACATATCAACCTAAATTTAGCATTAACATAAAGTATAACGTAATAATTATATCCACAAATTAGTCCAAAGCTGTGTCTACTCATATAGAAGCTGGCATTCATTATCAACTATATCTTCAAAAAATGTGGATAAACATAACCACAAAAAGTGTTCCAGCAGGATGAATATAAAAACTTAATCTTTATTAGCATATAACATACAATTTTTAAAAAAAACAATAAAATGAACCTAACAAAAATGCCCAGTAGGAGGTGTATAACGCAATATCACATCAATAACTTGATATATTAGCGGTCCAAAAAACCGATGTGTAATACATGAGAGCAAACTCCCTGAAAAAACTCCGGACCACAAAACGCCCTAGTATAAAGGTATTGGCATAAATATAAAGCCGCACAATAAAATCAGATGAGATAACTGCCCACTATGTTGGTAAGTAATGACTGGACTCAAAAAAGAGCTCCACCAATTGATTAACCTGTGACTAGCCAAAGTATATGATCAAGCTGAACAAAACAGTCCTAAGCACAGATCAATGGCTATAAACGGCATCATACTAAAAGTAGGAAATGTATCGCAAATGAACGAGTAATTACCTAAGAACTGGACCGTGCTCGAGTGTGCTGGAAAGCGTGGCGTTACCTCCTCCACCCCAAC
>VIAB01007836.1:43262-60158 GCA_009801035.1 Oophaga pumilio
GTTGTTTAAGTGTTCCCTTTATTTTTTTTGAGCAGTGTATATCGCTCAGTGTGCATAGGCCGTCATAGCTCTTGGAAGTCAAAGTCCTGTTTACACAGGACGATGCACTGCCGAGAACGATGATCTTTTGTGCTGCGCAAAAATCATTTCCCCCCTATGAACATGCATTTTACACTGAAAGATTACGATTATCTTTCAGTGTAAATGCAGCTTTACTTGCAGAGAGATGGGAGTAATACTTTTGAGTGTAAAAGAAGCTTCCTCATTATTTATAGCGCTGTCTCTTAGTATATAGAGAGTGTTCTCTTGTTATGTACAGCACAGTCCCTTATTACATAGCATCCTCTCATGTACAGAGCAATCCCTTATTATATAGCGCCACCCCTTATTATATAGCATCCTGTCTTGCTATGTATAGAACCGTCCCTTATATAGTATCCACTCTTGTTATGTATAGCGCTGTACAAGGCAAAATATTTGGCACAGCGTACATAGCTCCCTTTGTCCACTTACTCGTGACCTATCACAAGCCCTCCCAAAAATATAATGTGACATGTGACATGATACATTGGGTGATGGAGGAGACCAAACTATCAAAACTGCCCTGGGCTCTGGCAATTCTAAATCTTCCCATGGGAACATAGCTTTAAAAAAGATGTGTTCAATAAGACTAGTGAAGACATTTCAATTTGCATGTGACTCGGGCTCTAAAAGGCTGGAAGCCTGTGTTCACTAGAAATAAATCTTCAGAAATCACATGTGCATGATTTTTGCTAGAGGTGGCGCCACGTAGTGAGATGGGTTTCATATAGTAAAATTGCACCTACTAGTGTGAGGGGGGCCAAAGCAGTTTTCTTCCTGTAATAATCACTGTTGGCTAGTTTCAGGTTCAGCAGAAGGGTGTAGTAGGCTGCAACATATAAACTGTCCGCATTCAGAAGGTTTGGGGCGCATGTTCCGCCATTAGTTTCAAATCCGGGTGAATGCATGACACCTGTGAAAAGTAATGCTGGATTAAAGAAATGTGAAATAACTCCCCTACTTAACAAAGAGAATGACAGTAATGACACTAAGGCTAGGTTCACACATTACCGACAAAATGTGCTGCGCGCTTGGCTTCTGAAAAATTGCACCGAAGAAGCACTGTGGTCACAAGGTCTGACCCAAGTCTAAGAGAATGTGAAGATGTGTCCTTTGGGCAGGCTTGCACCCTAAGGCATTTGCTGCTTCTTTTAGGCTGAGGCCGGGATCACACATGCGACGAAAACGTCCGTCGCTCGCATGTGAAATCCCAGCTCTGGCGGCTGCATAGAAAAACATGCAGCCGCACACTCCACTCCCGAGTGCCGGCGCCAGAGCTGGGATTTCACATGCGAGCGACGGACGTTTTCGTCGCATGTGTGATCCCGGCCTAAGGCTACATGAAGACTTTGGCCGCGACAGCCATTGTGCCATCAAAGATCACTCAGTGCCGCTGCTACATCGCAGCACTATACAAGTAAATGGGGCTGCATTGCATCACCTACATATCTGCAAATGTGACAGGCAAGTTGCAAAAATGAGACTCCACTGACTATTTTGTGACTTGCATGCCACAATGAGACCCCGATCACTTTTACAGAGCTGTGATTTAGAAACGGCACTAAGCAAACTGCTGTTGCACCAAAGTCGCTGTGAAGCCCTACCCTTAAGGAAATCTGCCTATTTAAAGGACTATTCCCATTATTAAAATAATTTCTGAATTAGAGGGCAGACCACTGGTAGCCCCACCATTTCCAAAATGGAGCTCTGAAATAGCCTGTAAGAATGGAGATGTGGGTGTCATCTTTTCTGGCGGTCCTGCAGAGAATGAATAGAGAGGGGCGCACATGCGTGCACAAGGCTCCATTCCTTAGGAGTGCTTCAGCAGCCTGTCGTTGGGAACACTTGAGGATGGTAAAAACCCTTTACGTACGTGCAGCAATGAATATCACATGGAAACATTTCAGCGTGAGACCAAAGTGTCTATGTGACGTCGTCACAGGGGATGACAGAGACAGATCACAATCAGTGCTGTGAGGTGGAGAACCAACAACACTGTATATCCATTTAGTTTAACGTAAGGCCATTATACACGTTGGATAGCAGTCGGCTGGACATCCACACAACAGTTATCCCTCCCGACACTTCCATACACAGGAACGATTGGCTCAACTAAGCGTTCTTGTGTTCTCCATGAAAGCTGCTGTCAGATTCATCTGGAAAAAGTCTGTCTCCCCGCTAAACACAAGGATTGGGAAATTGAACAAAAACCACCACCAGATCTTTATTTCCCATGACATAAAATTTTAGTAAAGGCAGTCTGAATAGGAGCCTGTATTTATACTCCTGTAGCAATGGGACTAAATGCAAATCCTGAATTCAATAATTAAAGCTGGCCACATGCATGAAATAGCCGATGGCTGAGTGCTCATTTGGCCATCAGTTATCTCTCCTGACGTCCCCAGACACATGAAATGTTCATGTATTTTCTAAGCGGAGAGTGGAGCAAGCTGTGGCCAAATTTCTCCAACAAATTTCTTCGCTCTGCCACATCAGAAAATGGACAGCAATGGTGCCCACAAATCCTTCTCACTTATAATGGGGTCCATTGGGTTCAACCGAAAGGATAAATCATGTTCACAAGAAAAAAAAATTGCATATAGCTCCATTTTTTTCAGCAAATATTATAGTCAGCCACTGAAGCTCCAAAATGCATTGCAAAGGGCGAATTCCGAAAAGAAATTCCGCATAGCACAAAACCCATTCAGAAGACCGGGGCACAAACACTGATATATATCATTCAACACAAAAAGAGAAAGTCCAGTATAACGTGCCAGTATAAAAATACGTAACCTTTATTAAACTCAGAGTAATTCATTACACATAATATAAAATAATTCCCAATAAAGTTTCAAGGTCACTACTTAACCATAGTAGGGGAGTTAACCACCTTAAGCCCGATCTACAACCTATATAAACAGTGCATAAGTAGAGTCCTTTGTTTGTAGCCACTTAAATCACTTATGTCTGGTACCAACCGTGTCCCACTCTGGCAAGAATATGATAAAGTAAACTAATCAGCACTTACATTGGTGGTGGTCTGCTGTGTGTGGTCTCCCCAAGCGCCACAATGCACGTTTCGTTCCTTCGTCAGGAGGCGAACGCTAGAGGGAAGGGGTGGGTGCATTAAATAGTACAGGCAGCCAGTGGCAATCGTACTCTCAAGCCTGTGAGGAGTTCCGTGTCATGTCAGGATCACTTCCGGTACTAGCTGCGCGTGCGCTCCCGACATCACCCACCCACCCATCAGACGCCATGGATTGCGGCTGTGAAACGCAAGCACAACATGGGCCGTCATGACAGGGTTTAAGGTGGTTAACTCCCCTACTATGGTTAAATCTTTATTGGGAAGTATTTTATATTATGTGTAATGAATTACTTTGATTGAGTTTAATAAAGGTTACATATTTTTTATACTGGCACGTTATACTGGACTTTCTCTTTTTGTGTTGAAAGAAATTGCGCAGCATATATTGACATGCTGCAGACTTACAATCTGCACCACAGGTACATTTTTGGGAGTATTTCTCTTCCCACAGCATGGGAATGAAGTTTATCAAATTCTCATCCACTTTCCTTCTAATGGAATATGCTGCTATGTGTGCTCATACCCTAAACTAGCAAAACTGTAACCAGTTCATAATAAACTTTGCAAAACATGTCGCTCATACACAACATTTTTGGCATGATTAGGTCTAAAAATATTTGACGATTGCTTAATAGTAAATGGACTATCATTAGATAGCATTCCTGAGCAGGCCTGACTACAGATGTATAGTTACCAGCTTGTAAAGTGGAGCAAAATGTTGAAGCAAAATTCTGCAAAGTGGAATCGACTTCCTCCATCCTCTGCAGTGTCAGGAGGCGAGGGATAAGACCTTCTAGAGACTGTACAAACAGCCGTGCGCTGTGCTGATCCGCCTCCTGGTTTTTCAGCAGTTTTAAAGATAAAGCAGCAGTCCGCAACGACCTATGACCAGGACAGTCTCGGGGAGTTTGCTCTTCATCTGCCAGCGAGCAGTTATCAGAACCAATGTCCGAGACGTCAGATCTACCCGAATCCTTCTCTGCAGCCATAGAGTACTGATCACAGGAATCAAATTCTGTCCTAGAGAGATCTTGCTCGTCAACACTAAAGTTACTCTCGCTGTACCTGGAGCCGTAAGACCTTGTCCTACTCTCAACGGACAGGAAGTTTGTTATGTCGGGGTAAACGGTAATATGACTCCTTTGGACAACATCTGGTTGATCTACAACATCCAGCTCTGGATCTTTATTACGATTATCTCCTTGCCCATCTAGGTTATCTTCTGGAGTGGTCTGTCCTAAATCTCCTTCTAAGGTGGTTTGTCCAGTGTCCGTGGTCACGCTAATACTGATGTCAGGACTCTTTTCTGTTCCCAGCTCCCAAGGTGTATGTTCAGAGGATAAAACGCGTCTTTGCCACCTGAAATCTGCCTCATTAATTTCCATGGATTCTCTGCTTGATTCTGCTCCATCTCTCAGCTCGTCAAGCCGTCTTAGAAGGTGTTGGACATGAGCTTCTTTAAGACCTTTTCCTTGACTCATTTCATCCAAAGCTCCAAGCAATGCGCAGACACAAGACACCGAGGCATAACAAGCTTCGATGCCTCCTTTCATACATGCTTCTGCCATCCCATCCATGATCCTAAAAGACAAATCACAAAGTATAAGGTGACATACTTCATTCTTGTTGCACTTTAATACTGTAAATCTTAAAAATCCCATTAGTTCCTACTTGTAAAAAAATAAAGATGACATGGCAGGTCTTCTAACATATCTGTTTTAGTACATACATATATCATAAAAAATAACAATACTACAGGATCTTTTTTTCATATAACTCTGCACTGTAAAGAGGTCCTTTATTATTCCTCCTAGAAATATATGAAAAAAAATCCACAATAAAATTTTAGTAATAGATGCAAAAGGTTTTGTTCAATATATACAGGCAATATTTTTCAGCCATTATCATTACTATTATTTTTACGTAGCATTTCCTAAGCATTAGTAACAACTGGAATCCTGCATTTTCACTGCTTAGTTACAAATGAACATTTTTACAAGTAACAAACAAAAGTAACTTACAGCTTTAACAGGTCCAGATGGGACTTCCTTTTTGATATGGATCGTTTCCTGGTTTCTGGTTCAGAAATACATGGCCCGGCAAGCTCAAAAAGTCTTTGTGGACTGCTGAGAATCTAGAGGAAGAGATAAATTAACTATGAAACATGTCCGGTAATGACTCCTGCCATCTAATGCTGTGTAACTCAGGCACAGAAAGAAAAGCTTCTATGCCTGAGTGCATCTTAGCCCAAGGTCAACAATGTAACAGGAGAATGCCACGAACACATCTATTAGATGAAAACGTTTAGTTTATGCTCGTTATACTTTTCAAAAATATAAAGCCAGAGACCGATAGATAGGACACAGGGGCATACACTGAAATCCGGGGCTCCATTCCAATTGGGCGCTTTCCCACTGGGCTCCCGACTGCCCATCAGGTGTAGTGAAGGCCCAATGGAGATGGCAGAGGGACCTCCTAATTAACCAGTGGTCACTGATCATAGCGGCATCCAAAAAGAAACTGCTGAGAACAGAATAATCGCAGACCTGCACTGTCAAACACTGGGCCGAGTACTACCCGATAAAACACTTGGCCGTGATATAAGTCAGTGTGAGCAAGCCCAAGGACCTCTCATTCAGTTAGCCAGTACCGTGCTCTGCACAGATCAGGGACAGGAATCATGAAACAGTTGCCTGTAGATAGGGGTCTTTCTTTCCTGGAGGATTGGAATACCGTGAGCTTTCATGATGATCTGCACTTCCTCAAGATAACATAATCCAAGGCTGCAAAACTATACACAAATAAAGCAATTTTCCTTTGTTGATACTCAATCCACATGGTTTACGAGGAAATAATTTAGAACCTGTAGCACGATGTGATCTTGATCTTTTGTAGCCTACACAACCATGACTGAAGGGTTCCCATTATCTCTTCAGAATGAAACAATTTACTAATGTACATGTCATGTGTTTCAGGAGAAAATGAAGGAGCAACCAGGTGAATCGAGTATAATTAACTTTTATTCAAAAATTCATAATAAGAAGTATATCACAATAAATATTGCAAAGACAAAGCAGAATAGAACCAGATGTACTACAGGAGAATCGCCCCACAGTGAGAGGTTCCCCTTGAGAAAGCGGTGCTTCCTGCACACGAAACGCGCGTCGGGGTCTGTTATTACCCAGCCCATGGACACCTATGGTGCTTCATATTCTCTGGTGAGTTTCTGGTGGTTTTATAGTCCAGTTTCATACGGACACTTATGTCTTGATATTGTGGACTTATCCATCAGTAACCTTTCCATGTACAATGCATGTAACAATTAGGCACTAAGCACTTTAACTTGTTCTTACCTTCATATGTGTTTTTTCATGCATGTAGTAGCACGGTGGGGCGGTTCTCCTGTGGTACATCTGGTTCTATTCTGCTTTGTCTTTGCAATATTTATTGTGATATACTTATTATGAATTTTTGAATAAAAGTTAATTAAACTCGATTCACCTGGTTGCTCCTTCATTTTCTCCTGAAACACATGCCTTCCTTGAGCCGGTGTTTTCCCTTCCCTTTTTGGTATTGTACCAATCGGCATAATTGCCACTGGGGTTTTTTGTGTATACTAATGTACATGTCAATAGGAAGTGTTCCTAATAATGTTGGCCATCTAATAAATAATACATTATATAAACAGTACATTGCTTTAATCAGCTTTAAGAAGTGAAAAATTTGTGTAATTACAAATTCTCAAATTTAAAGACATTACCAGTGTTGACCAAATTCACCATTATCATCAGATTCAGCCAACAGTCTAATGTGTATGGAGACATCCTGTCTCTTCTCTGACAGATGGTGTCAGGGAAGAGAAGGATCCGGCAAGTTGGATTTCCGATGTCGTATCCTTTGTTTCTCCAGAAGATGAGCTTCAACAGGAGGAGCATGGCAGCAGCTATTTCATAGAGAACACAGGATTGCTTGGCCAAGATGCATGTATGGAGAAGTTGGGAGAGTTAGATATCCATTGTGTATAGGGGCATAATCTTGAGCACTTTTTATTCTTTATCATACAGAGCATAAAGCTAGAGTTTATGCAATGAATAAAATCTTACGGCCCCCATACACATTACACTAATGTTTGAGGAACCCACCAACACTGGCAGGCTTGGATGTTAGTCTAATGTGTACGGGGTCCTCCTAACAAATGATGATAAGGATCTCACAGGTCTGATTTCAGACAACCAATCCTCTTGTTCTTGGCAAGACGACAAGAGAATTCTGGCAAAGATTCTCTAACACACATCCGGTGCGCTCGGCAGAGTGGGCACTCAGATGTATAGAAGAGTCGGGAGAGTTGTTGGCCGAACAATCATTTAGCTGAAGGCCACCTATTCTTCATAGGTCCTCTTACATTGAGAACTTAAGGTATCTACAGTAAAGAATAAAAAAGGAAATCATTCATCTCTTACTTACCTCCTTCATAATTTTGATGGCTTCCACACGATTTTGTGGTGGTGCATACAGCAGAATGCGGTGGTATAGCGACTGAAGAACAGGTCTCATAGATTCTACAGTGCCCATAAGTCGAACTAACTCAGCTGCAATGTAATAAATTGTTCTGGCGACTGGACCACTCAGAGCCGGTGCAGTAGAAGAACATGCTGACCCCCGACCTTGGTCTGCTACTCCGGTTGACTGACATTCTGAATCCACAAAGGTGTTATTATGGGCAGAGGTTATGGTTTTGTCGTGGACTGGATTTCCCAGGATCACTACGAGCGCTGGACACAGTTGCTTCCTTGAACACAAAAATAACAATCTTGAATGTAAAAAAAAAAAAGTGTAGTAAACAAATTAATGAATGTCAACAGTAAAAAAAACTACTATCTGGCAGACACTCAATGTGACAAGAAGTGGCCCAAGGAAATCAGTGTAGAGCCTGAAAATAATAATTACTGACAAAAGAGTCACTAGTCTGTTCAATACATTTCGTTTTGCCGGATTCTTACCATATCAAGTCCATGAAGCCCTTGTGGCTGTGCATTGTTGGAGAGGAGCTGTTCAGCATTGAAAGTATACATTCCAAATACAGGAGCTGCAGGGGGTGATTCTCACTGCAAACAAATAATGGGAATGAATTGGAGGTGGGCTCCTGGGTCTACAGACCTACAGTATAGGTGAACAATATGATATCCTGGCACAGGCCTGACCCCAAATCACATGATCTAAATGAACTATTGGTGAAAAAAATAAAAGTAAAATACTTACTTAATAACCGCCTGCAACTTGTCACATAGGACCGCGAGGACACATACAACGTCATCACACAGCGACTCTACGGATGGTCCAGATTCTGGGTTACAGATCAAAGCATCAATAAGAGGCAAGAATATAATAACACAACTTTATTATTACAATTTATGTTATGTTTTGTGTATTCAATATAGAAGATAAAATACATTAAAACAGCATCCCTAACCGGCCTCCAATATCCTAAATGATAATCAAAAGAGATAAGAGGAGGAAAAGAAAAAGAAACATGAGCAAGAAGGTCCATGGAGAGAAAGAGGTCAGTAGCTCTAATGACACCTGTTGGATGAAGCAATCCCGAAAGTCTGTCTCGACCGTTTAACGAGCCTTTCTACAAGATTCAGGATCAGAAGGCAAGCCTGCCAACCAAACCAAGTTCCGCTAAATGATTCAGGATTTTAGAAAGCATCATACTGCCTACTAGAGACTTTTGGCCATTTCTAGATGGAAAAATGTTCTTAGTGTGTTACATACACTCCAACACATTGAAATTTCAAAACCAAGAAGGAAAAGTCATGGAGTTGTGGAAATTACAGGATCGATAGACATATTAATGAAATGTAAATGATGAAAAAGGCACATTGGAGTCCTGGGTTCAAATCCAAACAAGTGCAACAAATTCATTAACGTGCAGGTTCTCTCCATTTTTGCCTGGGCTTATTAACCGCTTTTTGACATCAGGCGTAATAGGCCAAAGTTGTACACCCTCCCTTCGATGTGGGCTCTGGCGCTGAGCCACATCTTTCCTGGCACATGTCAGCTGTTTTGAACACTTGACATGTGCCCGTAACGGCCATGGGTGGAATCACAATCCACCCGCGGCTATTAACCTGTTAAATGCCGCTGTCAAACTCTGACAGCGGCATTTAACATGCGCTTCTGGCAATTGCACTGGAAATCCGCCCACTGGTGACCCCCGTCACTTGATCGCAGGTTACCGATGGGATGGCATGACAACCAGAGGTCTCCAACAGATCTCTATGGTTGTCACTGCCCGACTGCTATGAGTGCTGCCCGGTGGTCGGTGCTTATAGCAAGTCAGCAATTCTGCTACATACAGGCGATCTGCTCGTTGCCTCTATGTAGCAGAGCCGATCGGGTTGTGGCAGCTTCTAGTCTCCCATGGAGAGTATTGAAGCATGCCAAAAGTAAAAAATAATGTTTTAAAAAATATAAAAAAAATATAAAAGTTCAAATCACCTCCCTTTCACTCCATTCAAAATAAAACAATTTTAAAAAATCACACATACACATATTTGGTATAGTCATGTTCAGAAACACCTGATCAATAAAAAAAGAAGGATTAACATGATCGCTAAACAGCATAGCGAGAAAAAAAGTCAGAACGCCAGAATTACGTTTTTTTGGTCGCTGCAACATTGCATTAAAATGCAATAACGGGCGATCAAAAAAACGTGTCTGCACCAAAATGGTATCATTAAAAACATCAGCTCGGCACGCAAAAAATAAGCCCTCACCCAACCCGAGATCACAAAAAATGGAGACGCTACAAGTATTGGAAAATGGCGCAATTTTTTCTTTAACAAAGCTTGGAATTTTTTTCACCACATAGATAAAAAAGAACCTAGACATGTTTTGTGTCTATGAATTCGTAAGCATTGGAGAATCCTCTCATCACGCAGTGTGCGCAATGTGAGGGCTCACAAGTCTGTTGTTACATAGAGTGACTACAGACTTGTAGCTTAAGGCTGGATAACCTTTAAGGTTACCCTCTACAATATATGGATAGGTTCAGAAGATTAGTATGAAGCGGACTCTTGTGCACATCTTGGATATCATATTGTCAGCCCCTCTGTGGCCTTATTTATGAGATGATCCCCTTCCACGGCTGCTAAATATATAGGTAACATGTTTTTTGGATCCTTTTTTAATGGCTTCTCAACAAATCGTGGTTTTATTGTTGGATGGTCGTGCCGGATTTCGTCCTCGTTTTCTCTTCATTCTTCATTCGCTGTGCTACACCAACAGGAACGGCACCCTACACCCAGATTTCCACAGTTTTTTCTCAAACGCACTAAGTTTTCTAAGAAGAAAAAACTTCAAGAAACGCAGATTTTTATTTTTTTTTTACACTCTGAAGCGCCTTTTTTATTTTTTTGTTATTGCTCTTGTTTCCCAAGTGCTTTTTTTTTTACCTTCATGCCCGCCGTTTTCTTAGCATTCTTCCATAGTCTTCCATTGTTGTCAGACTACCCAGAGTGCAGAGACCAGTGACATCACTTATGGGGCGGCACTGGTCTCTGCAAGCCGGGTATTCTGATGACGCGCTCTATTGCGGCTCATTACTGCTGAGCTGAACAGTGTGCGCGGTCATTGTGCACGTCACACAGTGACAGAGCAGGGATTATCCCCAGAAACAAGTGTCACCGATGAAGCATGTGTTTCAGGGAGGGTGCAGTGACCACAGGCTCTGCGCCCTGATGAGGTTTCGTTTGAGTATTGATTCTCAAAGGAAGTGTCATCAAAAAGGAAGTAGGGGAAAAAAAAAGAAAAGCAGTTAGATAGTATAGTTAGGGATGGATAGGTAAATTTTAATGCAAGTATATTAAAAAAATAGTTTAGATTATGGCACTATATATTTAGGATGAAAATTATTTTGGACTTCGAATTACCCCTTTAACCCCTTTACTCCTGAGGGTTGTTTGCATGTTAATGACATGTATGAGGTAATAATTCTGCAACACTTCAATGGATCACCGTGATTCTGAGACTGTTTTTTCTCAATACATATTGGACTTCATGATAGTGGTAAAATTTCTTTGTTATGACTTGTGTTTATTTGTGAAAAAAACAGAAATTTGGCGAAAATTCGGCAATTTTCTAACTTTGAATTTTCATGCCTTTAAAATCAGAGATATGTCACACAAAATACTTAATAAGTAACATTTCTCACATGTCTACTTTACATCAGCACAATTTTGAAAACAATTTTTTTTTGTCAGGAAGTTATAAGGGTTAAAAATTTAACAGCGATTTCTCATTTTTACAACACCATTAACACCATTATTTTTTTTAGGGACCACATCACATTTGAAGTCACTTTGAGAAGTCTGTCGATATGATAGAAGATACCCAAAAGTGACACCATTCTAAAAACTGCACCCCTCAAGGTTCTCAAAACCACATTCAAAAGAAGTTTAATAACCCTTCAGGTGTTTCACAGGAATTTTTGGAATGTTTAAAAAAAAAAAAATGAACATTTAACTTTTTTTCCAAAAAAATTTACTTCAGATCCAATTTTTTTTATTTTTCCAAGGGTAACAGGAGAAATTGGACCCCAAAAAATGTTGTGAAATTTGTCCTGAGTACACTGATACCTCATATGTGGGGGTAAACCTCTGTTTGGGCGCATGGCAGAGCTCGGAAGGGAAAGAGCGCAGTTTAACTTTTTCAACGTAAAATTGGCTGGAATTGAGACCATTTTCGAAACTAGTCCCCCAAGAAAATTATCTAGATATGTGGTGAGCACTTTGAACCCCCAAGTGCTTCACAGAAGTTTATAACAGAGCTGTAAAAATAAAAATTCATATTTTTTCTACAAAAATGATCTTTTCACCCTTAATTTTTTATTTTACCAAGGGTAACAGGAGACATTGGACCCCGATAGTTGTGCAATTTGTCCTGAGTAAACAGATATCCCATATATAGGGGAATACTACTTTTCAGGCACAGTGCAAAGCTCAGAAGGGAAGAGGCCTCATATTGGAGTTCAGATTTTTATGGAATGGTTTGAGGGTACCATGTCACACTGGCAGAGCCGCTGAGGTGCCAGAACAACAGAAACCCCCTATATGTGAACTCATTTTACAAACTACATGACCCAATTAATTCATCTAGGGGTGCAGTGATCATATTGACACCACATGTGCCTCACAGAATTTTATACCACTGAGCGGTGAAGAAAGAATAAAGTACATTTTTGCCACTAAAATGTTGTTTTAGCCCCAAGTTGTTAATTTTTCTAAGGGATAATAGGAATTTTTTTTTACAACAAACTGAGGTCCATTTTTTCCTGAGTGTGCCAATACCTTACACGTCATAGGGAAATATTTTTCAGGCACAGTGCAAAGCTCAGAAGGCAAGGAGCGCCAGATTTCACTGTTATGGTTCACAGGTGTCATGACCCACTGGGAGAGCCCAGGAGGTGCCAGAACAGCAGAACCCCCCATAAGTGACCCCCATCGTACGAACTACTCCTCTCAATGAATTCATCTAGGGGTGCAGTGATCATATTGACATCATGGGTGTGTCACAGAATTTTATACCATTGGGCAGTGAACAAAAAATAACTACATTTTTACCACCAAAATTTTGTTTTAGACAAAGATTTTACATTTTCACACAAGAAGTGGCTAAAAATGGCAACAAAATTTGTCCCACAATTTCTACTGAAAGTGGCAATACCCCATATGTGGCTGTACAGTACTACTTAGCCATACAGAGAAACTCGGGAGGAATGGAGATCTATTTGCCTACTCAAGTGAATGGGTCTGTGCTCATGTCAGTGTATTTCCACAGACCGTGTGTACGTGGGCAAAACGCGCTGACAAGTCCGTTTTTAAATGTCAGCACAAGCCACAAAACATCTCGCACACGTGCATACGCATAACACACATGGATGTCATCCATGTGACATGCATTGGCGCTGAGGAAGAAGCGTTACATTAAGAATGATGAGAGCTGAACACGGCTCTCATCATTCTCCCCTGCTCTGCCGGCGATAGCAAGGGAGAATGATGAGAGTTACATTTAAGTGATAAAAGAGACAGCAGACTGCGGCTGATGGGACTATTACTCCCATCAGCCCAGATGGGGGTATTCATCAGCTGCCGACTGCGCTATAAATAAATGAAAAAAAAAACTGTCGTGGGTTCCCCTGTATTTTCTATAACCAGCCAGGCAAAACTCAAAGCTGGGGGCTGCAACCCTCAGCTGTTATCTTCAGCAAGGTTGGTTATCAAGAATAGAGGGATCTCCACGCTGTTTTTTTTTTTTAAATTATTTAAATAATTTTAAAAACAGCGTGGGGCCCCCCATTTTTGACAACCAGACTTGCTAAATCTCACAGCTGGGGGCTGGTATTCTCAGGTTGGTAAGGGGCCATGTATATTGACCCCCCCAGCCTACAAATAGCAGCCCACAACTGCCTAGAAAGACACATCTATTAGATGTGCCAATTCTGGTGCTTTGCCCGAGTCTTCCCACTTGCCCTGTAGCGGTAGAAAGTGGGATAATATTTGTGCGGTTGATGTCACCTTTGTATTATCAGGTGACATCAAAACCATGGCTTAGTAATGGAGAAGCGTCTATAAGACACCTATTCATTACTAATCCTATAGTTATATGGTAAACACACAGCCAGAATAAAGTATTTTATTAGAAATAAAACAAAACACAGTTTTACTTTTTTATTTAAAAATAACAAACACAGTTATACTCCCCTAACACCTAATTCCACCGAAGCCCTTGTTCTCCTGTAATAAAACGAAAGTAAAAAAACAACAATATACCATACCGGTCTGTCGTTCTATCCCACGCCGTAATCCATGTCTGGGGGATAATTAGTTTTCAACCTAGACGGTGCCAAGATGTGACCTTCCAGGCTGAGAACCACTGGTGACTGAACTGCTGCGACAGCAGCCTCAGTGACCAGTGGTGACATCATCGAGGTTACCTCCGGTCACTGAGTGCGTGCTGAACTGCCGTGACCTCGCAGCAGCTCACTCACCAGTGGTTCTCAGCATGGACGGTTTGTTTTTTGCAGGACAAGATAACGTTTTCAGTGGTACCATGTTTATTTATATCCGTCTTTTTGATCGCGTTAGTCCACTTTTTGTTCGGCGGTATGATAAAGCATTGTTTTTTGCCTTGTTTTTTATGGTGTTCACAAAAGGGGTTAACTAGTGGGACAGTTATAGGTCGGATCGTTAAGGACGCGGCAATACCAAATGTGTACTTTTATTGTTTTATATTGATTTTTTAAATTATTTTTTTATTTTTAAAATAATATTTTTACAATTATTTAATTTTTTTTTTTTACTTTTTTCTAACTTTTTATTACTTTGTCCCACTATGGGACAATCATTTATTGCAGGCTGATCGCTTCTATAGCATGCAGATGAAGCATCTGCATGCTATAGAAACTGTCAGCTCTGCACTGACAGACTGTCTGATCATGCACTGCATATGATCAGCAAGTTTGCTAGGTCTGGTGACTCAGATGTCGTCATGACGACGACATCGGGTCACCATGGCAACGATCGAGACCCCGCGTCACGCCGCTGGGTATCCGATCCAAAAGCAGAAGGGCTGTCAACCCTCTGCAGGCTTCTGGAATGATGCGATCGTGTTCAATCGCAGCATTTCGGGGGTTAAAGTCCCGGGAGCGGTCTGTGACTGCTCCTGTTACCTAGTGCCGGGTGTCAGCTGTCAGAATCAGCTGAAACCCGGCAGCGATCGCTGGATGGAATATTACGTCAGATGTTTGAAAGGGGTTAAGTAAGAAATTAAATATAGGTCTTCACTGGCTCAAAAATTCTTAAGAAGTCATAAAAGCAGTTGAATTAATTCCCCTTCCCCTAAAGTAAGCTATAAATAATGTGCGTTGCTTTGTCATTCTCAAAGTGGTTTGGAGATTGTTCCATTTTTTAAAGGCAACCCTTTGTAACCCAGCTGCTATCGCTTCCAGTGCATTACCCCAGGCAAATATTTTGTACTTAGTCTAGACAAAGCCTTTAACCCCTTTAAGATGATTTCTTTAAAGGAGTTATTTTTGACAGTTATTGTTTCAATATAGTGTGTTCTGTAACAACAGAATCGTAGTTGCAATATAGAGATATGTTCCTTGCATGACATAGTTCAGCATCTACAATGCTTCATATTTACAGGCTGCTATTCTGAATAGGAGTTATCAAGAAGAATTGACATACCTTGGCTACGGAATTCCAAAAGAGCTTCGTGTATTTCTGTATTCTGTAAAAATTAGACAAGATCTTTAAAGAACTCTACTTGAGAATTCAATTACACAAAATTCTTACAGACAGCCTCCTAATAGTAAAGAAACTAAGGTCTGGAAGTCACCGACTGAATATCAAAGGGATTCTTTGTGACTAATGATCAAGGGGAACAAGCAAGGGTAGATCTAGTTTTATTTTCCATTTTTCTGGGTAATGCCTTAAAGTAGACCTCATCATATTTTTTTTTTTAATTCGTTTATTAAACCATAAACAAATGTACAACACACATCTAATATATAAAGCTGAATGTATGTATGTGTGTATGTATGTGGGTATGTTTGTCCGGGATTGGAATCCGCACCGTCGCACTTAGGGGCATGAAAATTGCACGCCCGCACGTCTCTACCCCGAAAGCGTCCTAGGCTATGTTTTGAATCGAAATTTTAACCCCGCGCGTTCCAAATAGCCAAACAATTTTGGCCCTATCTACATAATGGGGAGAAAGCTGAATGCTTGTGTGTATGTCCGGCATAGGAATCTGCATTTACGGGCATGAAATTTTGCACACCCGCATGTCTCGACCCCGGGAGCGTCATAGGCTAGGTTTTGAGTCAAAATTTTAACCCCGCGCATTCCAAATCGGCAAATAATTGTTACAGCTAACAGCAGTTATTAATTAACCCGGGCGAAGCCGGGTACTACAGCTAGTACTGGTATATAACGTTAAACAGAATACGAAATACACATATGTTTCACATGGCATTAAAAATATACGGCAAAATGTAGATACCAGTTGCATACAAATAAACCAAAACAGAATATGAATTAAATCACATTGACCTTGTGTTATTATTCCAGCGATGAAATCTACCTAACTTCTAAACCGTACCTACATCTACAAAACTACTCCGCAGCCTACCTCCACGCAATTAGCTGTTTATTATGTGACATCTTCTCTCTACAAAGTAAGGTGGGAGGAATTCCACCTCCCCCATATCTTCTCGAATTTACCTGGACACCCTCTGTTCTGATATAACGTGCGCTCATATGGAATGATCAAGTTCACCAAATTCATCCAGGACCCGAGGGAGGGAGATGAACTCCCCATCCACCTCAATGCTAATACCGTTCGAGCCATAAACAGTGTCTCCCTTAGGAAAATCCCAACATATTGATCCCAAGTCTCCTCATCCCATACTCCAAATAGACAGACCAGCAGCTCGAGGGGAATGGGGGTTAGTACCAGAGATGTCAATAGTGATGTCAGCTCCCTCCAATATTGTGCAACAATAGGACAACACCAAATCATGTGAATTAAGTCTGCATCTATCAAATGACATCTCAAGCATTCCGATGATTGGTATCGACCCATCTTGCTAAGCCGAGTTGGAGTCAAATATGATTGATTTATAATATACAGTGCCTACAAGTAGTATTCAACCCCCTGCA
>VIAB01007836.1:62258-72472 GCA_009801035.1 Oophaga pumilio
GGAGGTAACTATTATTCCATAAGGGCATCTCAGCCACAATATCCACAAATCCAACCACCTTCTTAATCTGTTTCCAGATTGACCTTGCCAGACAAAGCAGGGGGAGCAGTCACGAGACACCTGCCCTCCTCATTTCCAGAAATCCCAACCGGCAACTAGTGTGTGCGGCATGAAGTAGATGGTTTTCAGAATTAGGTAGTTGACCGCCGGGCATCCACGTGCTTATGGCTTTGGCCTGCCCAGACAAATAATACAAAAAGAAATAGGGCAGCGCTGACCCCCCTCCCCTCATGGGCCTCTGCAAAGTGGTTAGTTTAAGTTTGGGCCTCGTTTTCCCCCATATAAAAGATGTGATCTGAGAATTCGAGTTAGCGAAAAAAGATCTGGGCACCACTACAGCGCTATGTTGAAGAAAGTAGGTAAGCTTGGGGAGTAATATCATTTTTATTAAATTAATACGTCCAGCCACAGATAATGGAAGTTTATCCCAGATCGTAAATTTAACTTTAATCATCTCCTGTAACGGATGTATATTAAGTTGCAAATCAAGCTTACTATCTTTAGAAATATGGACACCCAGGTATTTAAAACTCGTTACAATGGGTAGCAGGGAAAGAGTCTCGAGATGTGGCATTGGAGTATGGGAAAGAGGTATTAGAACATATTTTCCCCAATTTATATATAGGCCAGAATAATTACCTAATTTATTTATAATTGTGATTGCTCTTGTTAGAGTTTCTCCCATTTTGTCCATAAATAGTACCATATCGTCAGCGTATAGGCCAATGGTATCTGTCCGACCTGCTATCTCTATACCAGCAACACCAGGGGAAGATCTTATACGAATTGCCAGTACCTCAATAGCAAGAGCGAAGAGGGCCGGAGAGAGGGGACACCCCTGACGAGTTCCCCTATGTAATAAAAATGGCTCAGATATGGAACTATTTACGATGACCGGGGCCTTAGGCTTCATGTACAAAATACCGACCCATTTTTGGAATCTATCACCAAATCCATACTTCTGCAAACATGCACGGAGAAAAGGCAATTCAAGAGAGTCAAAGGCCTTGGCCGCATCCAACGATGCCAATGCCCACTTATTGTCCGGCACCAGGGAGCTATATTGGACCTCTGACTGGACCCGCCTAATATTGATGGAGGTGTTCTTACCAGGCATAAAGCCAGTTTGGTTAGAGTGCACAAGATCTAATATGACTGAATTCAACCTCTTGGCCAAAATTTTTGTAAAAATCTTATAATCCACGTTTACCAATAATATGGGCCAATAAGATCCACACTCTAAAGGATCTTTCCCCTCTTTTTTAAGAACTATTATGTTAGCCTCATAGAAGGATTCCGGCATGCATCCCCCCTCCCAAATCCCATGAAACACCGTCAGCAAAAGAGGTGCCAGTATCTCCTAGTATTTCCTATACAGTTCGACAGGGAATCCGTCCGGCCCAGGGGCCCTCCCAGAGGCCATGTCCCTTATGGCATCTTCTACCTCCTCCAGAGTGAACTCAGCATCTATAAAGGCCCGCTGGGAGGGATCCAGTGCAGGAAATTCTATATCCGACAAATAATTTAGACACCCCAGGTCATCTATATCAGTCTTGGAATTATACAATGAACTATAATAATTAGTTAAACATGCCAGCATTTCCTCAGTTGAGGAAACCAGAGGGCCATCAAGGTTCCGAATCTGTAGAATTGTGTTAGTTGTATTATGCTGTCGCACCAAATAAGCCAAGAATTTGCTAGCCTGATTCCTCATTTCAAAATAGGATTGTCTAGTAAAAAATAGTTTACGCTTAGTTTTAGTATCAATATATTGAGTGTATAACCTTTGAGCAGTCAACCACTCCACCCTATTACTGTTAATTTGATCAGATATATAGGCTGCCTCTGAATCTTTCAAACGTCGCTCCATCTCGCCATCTTCCCCCGATGTCACTCGTTTAATATAAGAAATCGTAGAGGATAGACAACCCCTTACATAAGCTTTAAGAGTGTCCAGAATATATTAACCTTTCGGGGTTCAGGGTGAGACTACACGAAGCAACGTAACCGATCTATTGTTCTATCAGGCGATTTCATCAACTTTAACCAAAAGGGATTCAATTTCCATTTATCCTATTGGTCAATGGGCCATATTTAAGTTTAAGAACAACCGGACTATGGTCTGAAATTCCTCTACTACCATGTTCAATTTCGTCTACCCATGTCGCCAGGTTACTGGATCCAAAAATGTAATCTATGCGAGACAGAGATCGTTTAGTAGAGGAGTGGCAAGTATACTCCTTCGTATCAGGGTGGTGCATTCTCCATAGATCCTGCCACCCGCTTCCCGCCATAAACTGTGACAATTGGGATGTAACCGGGGGTGTTGTCCCAGATTAAAATCTCCCAAACAAATAACATGAGCATCTGGGTAATTCAGAGCAAAACTCAATGCCTTCTGGATAATTAACATATTCGCTGGGGGACGGTTGTAAATACACAGGATAACATTTCTGAGAATTAATTAACGCATGTACAAACACAAACCGTCCCACAGGATCTTTACGGGCCTCCCTGGTCTCCCACCGAACATCTTTATGTATTAATAGTGAGACTCCCCTGGAATAGCTAGTATGAAAAGAGTGTATAAACCACTGTACCCATGGTTTTTGCACCCACCGAGCCGTATCTCTGGTCAAGTGCGTCTCGACCAAAGCCACAACATGAGGGCGATATTGTCTAATTTGTGAGAACACCTTAATTTTCTTTCGGGAGGTTTTTATGCCCCTTACGTTCCAGGTCATACAAATCAGCTCAGAACCCATTCCTACGTATCTGGATATATTGTGTTGTAGTATCCAAACAGAGTACAGAGATATCACCTAGAGAACCAAATTGGCATCGGCTGCGGCATTTACCTAAAGAACTATAAAAACTAAAACCTTGAAAAAAGAAAATACAAAACAAGTACTTAGTGATATAGGAGCACAGTCTCACGCCCCCATCAAAAAATAAAGAAGGGGATACCATCACTGAACACAGCGTCCGGTATTGTTGGTAATTGGATACTCGCCGAGAAAAAAGAAACTCCAATTAGACCTTTTACTCAAAGGACCCAAATTAACAGCCATCACTTTAGGATTTCTTCGCTGGGGATCCCCCATGGGACCGCAGCCACTCCGCTGCCTCCGCCGGATCTTTGAAAAATACGGAGGTATCTCCATGAACAACCCGGAGCCGAGCCGGGTATAACATCGAGTATATAATGTTTCTGTCCCTGAGTCGTTTCTTGACCTCGATGAATTGTGCCCGCTGCTTCTGCAGTTCCATGGAAAAATCCGGAAAGATGGATATGATAGCATTATTGAACTTGATGGGACTCTTTAGTCGTGCAAGTGTTGCACAGCTTCTGAATCCACACCTTTGCAGAGGAAACTTCACAGAGCAAGTTGCATGGGATAACAAGCGTTTACTTCTCTGAACATGAGGTGAAGGAATAATGCACAGACATTACAGCATTGCATCAGCTAACAGGAACAAAACGAAAGTGAAACTAAACCACAGAAGAGACTAATTCTTATACAATACATTACAGAAGGAAACGTTACACAACATCGCCATCTACTGTCAGGTCAGCATAAAGTCCTCCTGTTACACATATATAATATGTTCTGATCTGTTGCATATGACAACAGCAAGACGTAGAATGGTGTCTCTGTCTTTACAATTGAGCAGGTGTGCCAGGAAAGGCCGAGGCGGAGCCCCCGGAGGCAGGTGTTTTGTGAAAACCCTATGGGCTCTTTCAAGAGCGAACGTTGAGGAGAATTCATCTCCCAGGGATGTCTTAAGCCAGTCCTCCAGAAACTGCTCAGGATGTTGACCTTCCGAACGTTCAGGTAGACCAATAATGCGGATATTGTTCCGACGCATTCTATTTTCCAGGTCATCCGCTTTTTGCTTCCAGGCATTCATGGAGCCCGCCATCTTCGTCAATTTGGCCTCCATAGGTATAACGGTATCCTCCACCTTGGACACCCTCGTCTCCACTTCTGTAATACGTTCCTTCGTGGCCTGCATGTCGTGACGAAGTCTCCCCACTTCCGTGTAGACATCCTCGATTTTCTCCGTCAGGGATGTCCTGGTCAGAGAGATAGCCTGCATCAATTGCTCAGATGCCTGTTTAAGGGTCAGTTCCTCCTGCTCCGTCTCCTCCTCACCTCCGCAAGGGCGATTTTTGCGTTGAACTTGGGAGGAGGCATTTCTAAGATGCTGTGCACCTTCGGAGGGATCGGGTCTGACAAACTTTAAGTTTTTCTGCCGCTCCTGACCCCTTAAATCGACTCATGACTGATTACAATGTGATCCAGTGAAACAGCTAGAAATGCGTACCTCGGATGATTCCCACTTCAGAAAGCAATCACAGCAGAGTTCTTAATAGACGTTTATAGTTCCAGCAGAGGCCACAGATGGGAGGCCGCATATAATTAAAAGCACTATTCAGGAAAGTCTCTTGCGGTCAGGGGAGGGAGAGGAAGCCCCACAGAGATAGCAGCAGTGGGGAGGATGCTCAGAGGCTCCCACGGTAATAGCGCCAGCCGGCGCAGCAAGGGGTCAAAAAAAAAGGGGGGGAACTCGCAGGGCCCAATTTTTCCAGGGCACTCACCGCGCATCCCCACTATCGGTCTGTCAATGTCCTCACTGCCTGCGGTGCGACGGTGTGAATAAGCGCCGCAGCTCTCAGCAGCAGAGCCGCGCGCCCAAAATGGCCGCCGCCTCGTGGAGAAGCAGGATCAGCCGCCCGCTCCGGTCTCCTCAGCCACCCGTCCGCAGAGATCACCTCACCTACTCCCGCAGGGCACCAGGGGGGTCCCAACGTCCAGGGGGTCCAAATCGCCACCAGTGAGTTGCTTAAAAAAGTCCAGGTGTCAGGATTTTTAAAGGATTCTGAGGAGCTCTCACGGCAACGTCTTCTCCTGTTCGCTACATAGCCACGCCCCCACCTCATCATATTTTAGAGCCAGGGAGCAGCGTAAATGGATAGACAGTGTGTGAAATAAGTATTGAACATGTCACCAATTTTCAAGGTAATTATATTTCTAAAGGTGCTATTGACATGAAATTCTCACCAGATGTCGGTAACAACCCAATAGATGTCCACAAATGAAGTTATGTGCAACAATGAGAAACAGTGCCCTATACAGGCCTCTATTGTGCAAACATATATTAAGCAGTCACCCCCTCCATGAACTGGTAGGCTGCGAGTGGCTGTTTATTTAGTATGTTGCAACTGTGTTTTGCAATATCTTTGCTATATGGGTTGGCTGCATCCTGCAGTGCATTTGTTCAGAGACCTAGGCAGGTAAGCGGTGCTGCCCTTTTTCAGCTGTATTTTTTAATTTTTGGAGGATTTTAGTAATCTTCTGTGGCTTTGCTACCAACAATGAGAAATGACACAGGAAAAAAGTATTGAACACGCTTACTGAAATGCTATACTTTGTAGAAAAGCCTTTGTTGATGATGACAGCTTTAAGACACATCCTGTATGGAGAAACTAGTTGCAGGCATTGCTCAGGTGTGATTTTGGCCCATTCTTCCACACAAACAATCTTTAATTCCTGAAGGTTCTGTGGGCTCCTTCTATGAATTTCCTAATGGATTTAGGTCAGGTGACTGGCTGGGCCATTCTAGAAACTTTATTTTCTTTCTCTGATAGTTTCCTTGGCTTTTCTTTGTCATTATCTTGGTAGATGGCAGCAGATTTTTTTTTATCAAGAATGTCTATGTACATTTGTCCATTCATCCTTCAATGATATGAAGTTTGCAAGTGCTGTATGCTGAAAAACAGCCCAACACCATGATATTCCTACCTCCAAAACTTCAGTTTGTTTGGTGTTTTGAGGATGATATGCAGTGCCTTTTGGCCTCCAAACAGGGATGGTATTATGGAATCCAAAGAGTTCAATTTTGGTCTCATCTGACAAGACTATATTCTCCCAGTATTTCACAGGCTTGTCCAAATGTTTCTGAGCAAACTTTAAATGTAATTGAACATGCTTTTTGTTCAGCAATGGAGTCTTGGGTGGTGAGGGTGAATACATACCATGGAGGCTGAGTGCATTACTTATTGTTTTCTTGAAAGAATTGTACCAGCTCATTCCAGGTTTATCCTGTAGCTTTCCATAGGTGGTTCTTGGCTCTTGCACAACTCTTCTGATAATTCTTTTCACTTCTCTCTCTGAACTTTTGCGGGGAGCACCTGGTCGGGGCTGGCTTATGGTAAAATGATGTTCTTTCCACTTGAGGATTATGGCCCCAACAGTGCTCATGGAAGCCTTCAGTAGTTTATGGATTCTTCTGTAACCAAAGTCTTCTGTAACAATAAGGTTGCGAAGGTCTTGAGATAGTTCACTGGTTTTACCCATCATAAGAGGTTTCTTGTGTAGCACCTTGGTAATGAGACACGTTTTTATAGGTCATCAGTTGAATTGGCTGATATTATTTTTCACTAAGTGTCAGGATTGCTTTCTAATTACTGATAGATGTCAGCTGGTGTCATGATTTTCCATGGTTTTGTGCACCTCTCTTTCTACATGTGTGCAATACTTTTTCCCTGTTTCATTCCTCATTATTATTACACAATTTAATTTATGGACATTTATGGTTTGATTTATTTGCCTGTGTGGACTGGATGGGCTGTTACCTACATCTAGTGAAAATTTCATGTCAATAGCACCTTTAGAATAGCATATTTACTTAGAAAATTAGTGACGTGTTTAATAGTTATTTCACCCACTGTATAAAAGTACTGGTCAAAAGTCTAGCCACACTCATGGTTAATGCAATGGTTTTCCTTATCTTTGTTCTTATTCAAAAGTGTACATTCAGTCTGAATGGCAGAAACCATAAAATAAAACATATGGAAACAATGAGTAAAGAAATGTGTGAAACCACCTAGAATATGTGTTGAACCTCAGATTCCTAAAAGTACCCCCCTTCTACTCCAATGAAAGCTTTATATCCCCTTGACATTCTGACAAGCAGCTTCATCAGTTAGTCACCTGGAATGGCTTACAACAGTGTTGAAAGAATTCTCACAAGGTGCCGAGCACTTGTTGGCTGCTTTGCATTCACTTATTGGTCCAACTCATCCCAAACCATCTCAACTGGGTTGAGGTTGGACATAAGTAGAAGCCATGTCATCTGATGCAGCACTTTATCCCACAGCTCTGGTCACAAGCTGTTTGAGAGAATGCCAAGAGAGTGTTATACTGTCAGAGTAAAGTGCAGTATTTTAAAGAATCTAAGGTTTATCACATATTCTGGTTTGTTTTATCTGATGACCAAAACAATTGACGCTCCCACTAAATGCAAATCAGATGCAAGAGCATGTCCTTGCACAATGCTATTGTAGCCATACTGTGTGTGTCTTGATTTTGGAATAAATTATCAACATTGACCTCAATGCTTCACGGTGGGCACCAGACATGTAGAAACTCTCCGCTCACCTTTTGTGCACCTTAAAGATATGGCGGTTGGCACCAAAAATCTCGATTTTGACTAATTGTACCACAGTACAAAATTCTCCCTCATCTAATATCCATTCATTGTGTTGCTTGGCCCAAACAAATCAACTCTTGTTTGAGGTCCTCAATTGTAGCCTTTTTTGTAGCAATTCGAACACAAGGCCCGCTTCTCACGGCCTTTACTAGTCAGCTGGTATTGAGAGGTTTCATCTACTTGATGTCTGTGCATCAATTAGGAGAACTAATATCTGAGGAGCTGTCAATATGCAGTTTTGTAGGCCATCTGTAACCCTGTTGAACTTATCCTCTGCAGCAGAGTTTACTCTTGGTCTTCTTTTCCTGGGGCGGTCATTGTGAGAGACAGTTTGATGGTTTTCATAATTGCACTTAAGGATACATTCAAGGTTCTAGCAATTTTCCGGACTGACTGCTTCCATGTTAAAGTAATAACAGACCTTCATTTCTCTTTGCTTAGTTGAGTGGTTAGTGCCATATTTTCGCTTATAACAGTTGTAGAATAGGTCTCAGTATTGTATAGCACTGTGTACCAACACTGCCTCTGCAAAACACACCTGATGAACGCAAATGCTCTCTGAAGGTCAATGATTCCACAAATGAACTCTTGACGAGGCATACCTGTTATTTAGAAGCCATTCCAGCGGACTACCCGATGAAGCTGTTTTAATGCCAAAGGTGTTTAAAGTTGTCAGAGTAAAAGGGCGTTACTGTGAGGAATCTAAGGTATAACAACTATTCTGATTTGTGTCACACTTTATGCCTTGTTTCTACATGTGCTCCTTTGTCATTTTGATAGTCAGTCTGGATCTACAATGTGCATATTCCAACAACGTCAAGGAAAACCATTGCATAGCGACTGTGTCTAAATGTTTGATCGGTACTGTACATTTGTAAGACCTCAGAGTAAGCATGAATTTTAGAAGTTCTGCTAAATCTTGTTCCATAAAGCTAGATAGTAATCTAATCATCATGTCCTGTTGAATGACATACTGACTCAGTTAGTACAGGTCCACAAGATATAGGATATAAAAACAGAAAAACATGAGCCATGCACACAGTGAACAAGCCAGTAGGGACATTGTTCACACCACCAGAAGACTGAAAACATAAAAAAAAACAGTAAAACAAAAAAATACTCTGTTGCAAAAAAATAACAGTAAACAGCAAGTGCTAATAAAAAGATGTAAAAACACAGGGTATTTGGTTAATATGTTTTTTTTGCAAAAAATGTATTATAAGCCGCTCTACCAAACGTCAAGGTATACGCATATCAGAGCAGTCCCTGACTAATGTATGTAATCCCTATCTGATGTATTTAAAAACCTGGTCATATGTATAATACTTGTATGAGCAGGATTCAGAAAGGGAATGCCCAATGTGGACAAACAGCATAAACGGCTTCGAGCATGCCAGAATACACTCGGTTAGCACACGAGCATGCTCTGGTAACACCTTATCCAAGCATGTTCGCTCACCACTATCTCTGACGCTCCCTAAACAGAGAAGTCATCTTGACTACTGCGCTCTGCAAAGGAACCTGTGGCGTTGACGTAGTTGTGAAAGTAGCCCAAGGCGGCTCAAATTATCTAGTTCAACGACCAAGCACTCAAAGAAGAAGTGGTAGAAAGGAAGAACGGAACAAAGCTTTGTGCCCTCATGGAATTTGGCGCCTGGGGAAACCACTACTGTAGATCCCTTCACCTACTCTACATCACTGCATGAATTCAGTTTCAAATCATATTTGCTAGTTTGTTTCAGTCCATTAAAATTTTACAATGTCAAGAAAAATCAACTTCACAATGCTGCACACTAATCAGTGAAGAGTCATCGGAGTGCTGCCAATCAATCAGTCTCCTAACCCGTCCCTGCCAACTAATTAACACTTCCCCAGCACTCTCATCCTGACATCCTCCGAATCTCAGCTGGGCAAATGCTAATCAAAGGGGGTGGGTTTGAAGACTCTTCTTCATAATATCAAAACTCAAATTACTCTTCACTGGTAATTACCATACAGCACGCCATCTTATAATCTTTTACTGCATAAAAAAAATAAGAAAAAAGAAAACATAACCTGAAAGTGCTTCTACATATTTCCTTGTAAGAGTTACATTAGAAATGTTACTAGTGCTGATAAATTAGCATGAAAATTTACCTTTAAAAAAGAACTGTCACTTGCTCAAAAAATGGAGTTAAATTTCAGCTATTTTCCATTTTGTACTGCGCTGCTCCATAATGGAGAAATTCACTTTTATTTGTTTGCAACTGGGTGTTACTTTACAGTTCTCTCGGGATCATGCACTTTCACCACTCCCTCCCAGACACTGCCAAATCACAGCTCAGGAGCTAATCTAGCCATTTAGCAGTCTCAAGATGATGCCGATATGTGATTGACAGAGCTTATGAGGCATATAGCACGCCTACAGAGAAGACTGAAGAAACGCAGAGTTGGACTGCAAGCAAAGATTTCACATACTACGCTCCAAAAGCAACAAATGTAAATATCTCGGCAATGCAGTGAGGCAGCACAAAATGGAAACGAGGGACAGAATCAGGATAGAGCAGGGATTTTTTAAAAGGTATTTCGCTCAACTTTTTTCAGGAAGTGACAACTCCTTTAAATAAGAGTAATGCCAAATGTAGAAGAAGGGGTTGTTCATGTACCAAACATGCCAT